>PISX010004929.1:0-82220 GCA_004024625.1 Mellivora capensis | reverse complement strand
GGCGGGCGGCGCGGATTGCAGCCCCGGGGGCCATGGGGACCCAGGCCCGGCCAGCGGTCGTGGGCCAGCGGGAGCCCCGAGTCTGAAGAGCGGGCACCGGGGGCGGCGGGGGCCATGACCTCGGTGTGGAAGCGCCTGCAGCGCGTGGGCAAGCGGGCCGCCAAGTTCCAGTTTGTGGCCTGTTACCACGAGCTGGTGGTGGAGTGCACCAAGAAATGGTGAGTGGCAGGGAGGCCTGGGGGCCTCCTCAGACTGGCTGGGACCCGACAGCGCCGCTGGAGCCCCAGAGAACCCTGCCCCCAGCCCGGTGGCCCCTTGCCCCAACCTTGGGCCCTGGTGTCCGGGACACAGAGACTCAAAAATGCCTCTGCAGCTTTTGGGACCCCTGGAGTTGGGGGTGTGGGTTGCTTTTGGGGAGTGGAGGTCAGAACTGGCAGGCCTGAGAATCTGTGTCCACACCTTCCTTAGTGGCGCCCAGCGCTGGGGGAAGGGAGGTCTTATGTTTTTGTGACCAGAGGGACCGTTGGGGTAACATCAGAAAAGGGAGCAAATTCTGAGGTCTGCGGGTGGCGTGGTCGTGGCAGAAACCTCCATGGACCGCAGCCCAGAGCAAGGGTGTTGCCCCCTCCTCCTCTGCCCGCTCATTGAGCCAGAGGAACCCACACGGCACACTTCAGCCAGAGTGGGTGCTGGGAGGCTGGCTGTGTCTCCACAATGTCCTTAAAAGGGGAAACTGAGCACTGGGAGGGATGAGGAGGGAGGCCTCATCGGCTTAAAGGAGCCTGAGGGCCTAGAGGGCTCTGAGTCTGGGAGGAGAGGGCTTGGGAGGGCTCAGTCGAGGGTTGGGGAGGATAGGTGAGAGCATACAGGACCTAGCTGGACAGCCTAAGGGCCGTGGGGCGGGGGGGGATCTTGTTCACGTGCTCCCACCCGCAGCTGCCGGGACCCCTGCGTCACACCCTAAATATACGTGTTCACTGGTGTTCACTGGTGTCGGCTTCCCTTGGCTGGATTAGGGCACAGCTGTGGGGGCCTCAACCCGCCAGGCCCGGCTAAATTTAGGCTCCCAAGAGGAAGAGCTGCTGGGGCAGGAAGGGATTATGGGGTCCAAAGGGAGGGGAGTGAACAGGAGGCCAGGGTCCCAGGGGCCATATCCCTAGTTTTGACTGGGCCAGCCAGAGGGCTGGCTCACTGCTTTGGCGAGGCCCAGAAAAGACCAGGGCCTGGCTAAGGTAACACACAGCACAGGGCTAGGACTTGAACCCCGGCCTCTGGCTTCTGCCTTCTGCCCCAGGATCCTGGGTGAGGCCAGGGGGGGACTCTGGGCATGGTCCCAGAGACCAGGCCTGGGGTGCGGGCAGTGGCAATGCATCTGAGTCACGGGAGCCCAGGCTGGGAAGCTGCCCCTGCCCAGGTCCTGACTCCCCAGGAGGGTGTGCCCAGCCTGAGTCAGGCCGCCTGGCCAGGCTCCGCCCTCTCTAGGCACCCCCTGTATGCTTCCCCTTTCTGGGAAGGCCCCATGGCTACCTTGCTCAGCCATCGCCTGCAGTCTGGGGTTGGGAAGGGGAGGTTGGCTGCAGGCCGGAGGGCTCTGGGCTCTGCTTTGTGACCTTGCCAGGCTCCCAACCTCTCTGGGCCTCAGCATCCTCAGGGGCTAACCAGGGAGCCATTTGTCTAGCCTCAGCCCACAGAGAGGCGGTGAGGTAGGCAGACCTAAGTGTCCTGGCATGGGGCTGGGCACAGGCAAGAAGGCCTCTTGTCCTGTCCTCGGCCTCATGGTCCCCTCAACGCCCCCCCCCCAACCCTCCTGGGTGACAGCTAGGCCCTCTAACCTGAGAGAGCCTTCTCCCTCCCAGGCCCAGCCATGTGTCCGTTGTGTGGGGCCAGGCCCGGCACAAGCAACTCATTGCTCTTGTGTTATCTGTCTTTTCACATCTCTGCCTCTCCTCTGAGTCCACCCTGGCCGGTGCAGTTCAGCCTGGTGGTCACCCTCTGGGAGTCTTCCTTGATGCCCCTTGTGGGAGTCAGGGGCCCTGCAAAGCTAGAGTCCAAAGCTCGGGGTTTGAGAGTTGGGGAGCATGGCTGATTCTCAGGGCCCCCGGGCTGTGGGTGATTATCTAATGGCAAGCTGACCCTCTTCCTCTCTGACCACCTCCCACCCTCTACCCCTCACTCTGACCCCAAGCCTCCCCCCAACCTCAGACCTTTGTGCTTGCCATTCCTTCTTCCTGGAGCCCTCCTTCTCCAGACCCGCGCACAGCCTGTCCCTCCCCTCTGAGCCTCTGCCCAGACACCCCAACCTCAAGGAGATCCCAGGGGCTCTCTTCCATCTCCCTGAAGTCCGCTTGTTAATTTATTTTCCTTCTTGACTGACACTCTTCCCCAACCTCTGTCGTCCCCAGCCCCGGAAGGGTCTTGCTTCCCCTTTGCTCTGCTCTGCCCCTAAACTGGGCTAGGTTTACAGGGTGCACTCCCCAAATATTTGTGAGTGAACAGGTTTGTTTAACTCCGAGTCTGTCCCTCTCCGTATCTCTAAGTCTGTGTCTCTTGCAAGGTCCTTGCTGGGTTTTTGTGGGTCTTTCTGTCTCTGCGTGTGCCTGTCTCTCTGATCGTCACCATCTCTCCTGCTGTCTGTCTTCACCATCCCTGCAGACCCACATGGGGCCTTTGCCCTTCTGCCCTGGGCCCCGCCCTGCCTGCGCAGCCTCACCCTGCTCCTGGTGGCTCCCGATAACCAGCTGCCTGGGCCATCTCCTGGGGGAGGGGAATGTGGGCAGAAGAAAGACCCTGGAGGAGATGGAGAGGCAGCCCCGGTGGGCCTAACTGAGTAGAACCCCCTTCTCCCCACCCCCAGGCAACCCGATAAGCTGGTGGTGGTGTGGACCCGGCGGAACCGACGAGTCTGCTCCAAGGTGGGGGAGGTCGCCATCAGGGGGATCCAGCTTGGGGGTGAGGCCAGCTGGGTGTGGGGACAGTGGGTGAGTGAGGCCTGATGGGGGAGTGGAGTCAGGTGTAGGTTTGGATCTGAATCCATATAAGGGAGAGAAAGGTGAGGTCGAGTCTGGGGCGAAGGGCAGGGGGCGAGGGGAGAGCTGTGAGTCAGGGAGGCCTCAGACCGCGCCTTGTAGGCCCACAGCTGGCAGCCAGGCATCCAGAACCCGTACCGGGGCACCGTGGTGTGGATGGTGCCGGAGAATGTGGACATCTCTGTGACCCTCTACAGGGTGAGTCTCTAGCCCTTCTGCACAGGCGGGAATGGGGTGGGGGGCAACACGGGGGATCCCCAGTGGGCTATCTAGCCAAATAGCAGAGCACAAAGGGGTGAGACCGAGAACCGAGATAGGGGTGGGGGTGGCCCAGCAAGTCTCGGAGGAGGAGGTATGCACACACACACACACGTAGGGCCACGAGCAGTATGAGAGACAGCTGGCCCTTCTCCCCATGCTGCCCTCACGCCAGAGCCCCTGTACACTCACCAGTGCCCCCTTTCCCCAGGACCCTCACGTGGACCAGTACGAGGCCAAAGAGTGGACATTCGTTATTGAGAATGTGAGTGGCCCGGCAGGCTGGGGCCCGGGCTTCTTGGAGGCTCTGGGGTGGCACTGATGGCCCTTCCCCCGGCCCCTCTCCCTGGCCCGCAGGAGTCTAAGGGGCAGCGGAAGGTGCTGGCCACGGTCGAGGTGGACCTGGCCCACCACGCGGGGCCCGTGCCGGCCCCGGTCCCCCTGCGGCTGCGGCTAAAGCCCAAGTCGGTGAAGGTGGTGCACGCCGAGCTGAGCCTCACCCTCTCCGGGGTTCTGCTGCGGGAGGGCCGTGCCACGTGAGTGCCCACCCTCTGTCCTTGGCCTCGGTCTGCACCTCCGACCCCAGCCCTCACCCCTGACCTCTGCCCCCCCCCCGCCCCCCACCAGGGACGATGACATGCAGAGTCTTGCCAGCCTCATGAGCGTGAAGCCAAGTGATGTGGGCAACCTGGACGACTTTGCAGAGAGCGATGAGGAGGGGGCTAATGGCCCAGGGGCCCCCGAAGCACGGGCTCATGCCCCCCAGCCAGGTGGGCTCATAGCCTGATGTGGGCGAGATCACCAATACCGAGGGAGGGTGGGGGTAAGCCGGGCCGCGGCCTCTGGCGCATGCCCAGTTGGGGGGCTCGCTCCTGCCCAGGCAGTCCCAACCTGCCCAGCAGCTCTGGCTGTCCAAACTTGGCTCCTAGTTCAACGGCCGCCTAGCTCATTAGCTGAGGCCCCCAGGCCCTCTCCCCAGCCCCGATGGGGTGCCTGCCCAGGTTGGCACCTGTCCTGAGCTGGCTGGGCCGAAAGCGTGTCGGGGAGATGCGGGCCCAGTTCCCCAGCCCTCACCACCCACCCTCGTGCTCAGCTACTAGCTTCCTCACCCTTCCCTTGGCTCGTTAAGGCTTTGTTTCTGTCTGTCCCTGCGGTTCTCTCTCTCTCTTTTCTCTCTCTTTCTCTGCATCCGAGGGCCTGTCTCTTCTCGCAGGCCGGGGCGGTGCCCTGAGGCTGGGGCGTTTCCCAGGTAGGCCCAAGACTCTGGTTGGGGGGAAAGGGGGTCGCACCTGAAGGGCCCTCCCCTGGGCTGACCTGCCCCCTATCCTCCCCCCAGACCCACCTCGGGAGCTGAAGACAGTTTCTGAGGAGTTGGAGGGGGGCCGGGTACAGCCCCCACAGGCAGGTGAGGCTCAGGCTGGGGGGTTGGGGCTGCGGAGGGAATGGACCTCTAGTCTCAGGGCCCAGGCTTCAGCGCCCCTCCCTTCCTTCCTCCCCAGCTGCCCGCCCTTCTACCACGGAGGATACCAGCCCAGCCCCTGTGAGTGCCCCTGCGCCCCCAGCCAGGGCCTCCCGGGGCCAGGGCTCAGAACCAGCTGCTGTGGCAGGGGGCCAGGAGGGGCTCGAGGCCCCGAGGCCCCCGGGAACCCCACCAGAGAAGAGGTGAGATGTGGGATGGGCCCTGCCTCCGTCCACTGCCCCACTGTTAGAAAGCTCCATTCCCCCTACCTTCCTGCCCTTCTGGGGCCTCAGCAATCAGAAGTGTGGGGATGGGGCTGTCAGTGGGGGAGCTACGGGGGTTCCCCAATGCTTTCTCCTGCTCTCCCCTCAGGTCCTCAAGACAGCCAGGCCAGGATGCGGCCCCCACCCCAGCCCCTCGGCTCCGGAAAGGCTCTGATGCCCCTTGGCCCCCAGGCATCCAAGGGGAAGATGAGGCTCCCAAAGCCTTAGGGGCTCCCCTAGCAGGAGTGGGTTCCTCTGGGGAGACCCAGGCCCAGGGAAGCCCTCAGGAAGGGACAGAGGCTCAGGGACCCGGGCTGGGCCCGGGCATCGAGGGTGGAGGATCCAGAGTCTCTTTGGTAGGGCCGAAAGCCGAGGACGAGGAGGGGAGCGCTGGGGACAGGCCAGGGGTGAGAGATATGGACACCGGGCACGAGTCAGGAGGCAGAGAGGTGAACACTAAGAGGTCAGACATCAGCGCGGGGAAGGCTGAAGAGAGTTTAGAACCGATTCGAGTGGATGCTGAGCAGAGGTCAAAGGTGAGACACGAGGACGCTAAGGGGTCGGAGGCTACAGGGGTGATGTCTGAGGCCAGATTCAAGGAGACTCCCGAGGCTCCTCCAAGGAGCTGCCAGGGAAGGGCAGGGGTCAGGAGCAGGAATGAGGCTCCCACAATCCCGAGCGCGCCCCCAGGGGAGCCTGTGGGGCACACCTGGCCTCTTGGTGACCTCAAGGGGGCCAGGGCTGCCGCAGGCCAGGAGAGAGAGGGTGCAGAGGTGAGAGGCAGAGCCCCTGATGTTGGGGGGACAGGCCCGGAGCAGGGTCCCTCTGTTGGAGCCGCAAGCATCAGGTCCCAGGTGAGCAGGCACCCGAGGGCCCCACCAGCAGCTGACCAAGGGGTAATGTCTAGGGATCTGGGGTTTGGGGAGGCAGAGGCTGGGGATTTGAGCATCCTGGGAACAGAGACTATGGTGGCAGAGTCACAGGAACTGGGGACCCAGGAGACAGAAATGGGGGGATCAGGATTCCTAGAGATAGAGGCTGGGACAGCAGAAGCTGAGGTATTGGGGGCCCAGGAGACGAAGACCGTGGGATCAGGGGTCCTGGACTCAGAGGCTGCCGGAATGGCAGAGTCTGAGGAACTGGGAACCCAGAAAACAGAGGCTGAGCATTCAGGATTTCTGGGGACAAAGATTAGGATGGCAGAGACTGAGATATTGGGGACCCAGGAGCTAGCTAGTGGTTCGGGGATACTGAGGATAGAGGCTGAGACAGCAGAATCTGAAATATGGGGGGCCCAGGAGACAGAGGTGGGGGTTTCAGGGATAAAATCTGAGATAGTAGGGACCCAGGAAATAGAGGTGGGTGGTTCAGGGATGCCAGTATTTGAGACTGAGAGGGCAGCAACTGAGACACTGGGGGCCCAGGAGCTAGAAGCTGGGGGTTCACGGGTCCCCAGGACAGAGAATGAGATAACAGGAGCCCAGGAGACGGAGGTGGCAGATTCAAGGGTTTTAGGGACAGAGGCTGGAATAGCAGAGGCTGAGGAACTGGGGACTCAACAGACAGAAGTTACAGTGTTAGAGGCTGAGAAGGCAAAGGCTGAGACTTTGGGGGTCCAGAAAGCAGAGACTGGGCTTGGGGGGGCCCTCAAATACGAGGCTTTACAGGATCCCATCCCTAAGTGTGGAGTTTTAGGGCCTCAGAGAGCCGAGGCAGAGGTGGAGAGTACAGTTTTAAGGATCCAGGAGGTGGAAGTTGGGGCTTGGGGGGTTTCAGAGACCAAGTCTGGGGCTTGGGGAGCCCTGGAAGCACAGGTGGAGAGTTTTGGGCCACCAGAGAACGAATCCGGTGTTTTGAAGGCCCAGGATGCAGAAGCTGGGGTCTCGGGGACAGAGAAGGGAAAAGAAGCGGAGGCAGACCTCCCAGAGGCCAGCCTGACTGAGGTGCAGGTGGCCAGCGGGGCAGGGGCCGGGGTGCCCACGCCCTCAGGGGCCTCTTCCCCAGAGGAGCCTGAAGAGGACAGGAGGCTGCCGGGCAGCCAGGTAGGGATGGGGGCCGCCGAGGGCCCAGTCTGCTGCTTCCCACTAACCTGGGGCTGAGCTAACGGCGGCTCTGCATGGACCCACCTGGTGGACTGGGGAGTGGTGGGACAGGGGCTCAGCTTCAAGGAGCCCCCCTCACCCTCTCCTCTCTCAGGATGCCCTGGCTCCCCCTTCTTGTCTTCCCTGGGCTGCATGGAGCCGGACATCCCCTAAGCTGATTTTCTGGGCTGACCTTGAGGTGTGGCTGCTGGTGACCTCTGATCTTGCCTGGGGGCCACTGACCTTTTAGGTGACCTTGGTAGATAACCGCAGAGCTGGAAACCCTTTGCCTGGTCCCAGGGCTCTGACCAGTGATCTCTGGGGACCCCTGCAAACCCAGAGCTGGGGCTGTTTTCTGCCCGAGGGGCAGAGGGCACGGTCCTATGTTCACATGCCCTGAGCCCATCCTTGTGTCCCTAGGCACCACCTGCCCCGGTCAGCTCCAGCCAGTCCCTGCTGGAGTGGTGCCAGGAAGTCACTGCTGGCTATCGTGGCGTCCGAGTCACCAACTTCACTACATCGTGGCGCAATGGCTTGGCCTTCTGTGCCATCCTGCACCGATTCTACCCAGACAAGATGTGAGCCGCCAGAGCGGGTGGGAATGAATGAGGGAGCCTCCGGGGAGGGCTGTGGGAGCCCAGCCTCTGACCAGTGCTCTCTCTGCAGTGACTATGCCTCCCTGGATCCGCTGAACATCAAACAGAACAACAAGCAGGTGAGATGGGGAGGGAGCAACGCCTGGAGGGAAGGGTTCTAGAGCCAGGCCTAGGACTAAGATTTAGGGCTGGTCTCTAACTCCTCAGGAGAGGAACCTGTGGGCTGCAGGGCCCCAGCCGTGGACTTTGGAAGTTTTGCCACTTTTTGCTCTCTTGAGCTTTAAATCATTCGTTTTCCTTAGTTTAGTTTAGTTTTGTTTTACAGCATATTTCCACCAGATGGTTTTTCCCAAACCACCCTTTGGTGTGCGGTTGCTGGGTGACGGCGGGGGCGGGCCCTGCAGCTAGATCTCCCCCAATGGGAGGGGGAAGACGTTGCTAGGCAACCCCTGGCGTGCCAGTCGCCGGGTAACGCCCGCCGCCGCCGCTGATCCCCAGCGCCCCCATTCCTAGGCCTTCGATGGCTTCGCGGCCCTGGGCGTGTCGCGGCTGCTGGAGCCGGCGGACATGGTGCTGCTGTCGGTGCCGGACAAGCTCATCGTCATGACGTACCTGTGCCAGATCCGCGCCTTCTGCACCGGGCAGGAGTTGCAGCTGGTGCAGCTGGAGGGCGGCGGCGGCGCCGGCACGTACTGTGTGGCCGGCGCCCGGCCGAGCCCGCCCGACGGCCTGCACGCCGGGAGCCTGGCGCAGCGGCTGCGCGAGCACCGGGCCGAGGCGCCGGAGGAGCCCAAGGGGCCCAAGGAGCCCGAGAAGCCCGAGAACCGCGCGGACCGGGCGGCTCCCGAGGCGGCCTCCAAGGACCACGGTGCCGAGGCGGCCCAGGAGGCGCGCGCGGCGGAGGCCCCTGCCGACGGCCCCGGAGCCCGGGCGTCCGTGCCCCCGGCCGAAGGGCTGGTGAACGGGGCCGGGGCGCCGGGCGCGGGGGGCGGCGTGAGGCTGCGGCGGCCGTCGGTCAACGGGGAGGCGGGGCCGGTGCCCCCGCCCCGCGCGCACGGCTCCTTCTCCCACGTGCGCGACGCCGACCTGCTGAAGAAGAGGCGCTCGCGGCTGCGGAACAGCAACTCCTTCTCGGTGGAGGACGCGGACTCGGGAGCCACCGGAGCGGCGGGAGCCGCCGGGGCCGCCAGCAGGACTTCCGGAGCGGCGGCCGCAGTGAGTGCCCCCTGTGGCGCGGGGAGCGGGAGAGTCGGGCAGAGAAGCACCGGCCCGGAGGGGCCCCAAGGGCAGGGCTGGCCCAGGGCGGCCGCTTCAGGGCTGCGGGACTCAGCTGGACCCCGCGTGGCGCTTTCTGAGTGGAGGGACCGCGGTGCCGCGGAAGAGTCCCCCGCCCGGCGAGGTAGTGAGCTCCTGCGCTGGGGACACATGCAAGCCGAGGCCCCCCAGGCCCCGGAGAGGCGGCGGAGGCAGAGGCTCCACCTTTGTCGCCAGGCTTGGGATATAGGCTAATGGTCTTCAATGCCTGACACCCAGGTGGTAGAATCGTGGGCTGGAGTAAGGAAGTTCCTAGAAGACTCCATGTTTTCAGCCCTCAGCCCTCAGCGCACTGCTGTTTATGAACTGTAAAGTGGGTTGGACATTTCTTTCCCTGCAGGGGTGGGCCCAGGGGCCACCGTTGTCCTGTAAGCTGGGACAGAGCGTCTGTGCTCAAGGGGACCATCCAGGGTCTCCCAACCCCAGGGATCTCTGACTCGGATCTTTAATTCCAGATCCTGGAGACCCATTCTTCTCCGATAACGGGAGGTTGGAGATGGTAGACCCAGCCAGGTGCTGATGTCCTCCACCCCCGCCCCTGCAGGTCTCAGGTTAGGGGCTCTCAGGGTGTCCCATGGTCATTGCACTGAAAGGGAGACGGTCCCAGAGAAGGCAGGGATTTGCTCAAGAAAACTGAAGCATTTCAGCTGAAATGGCTTTCCAGCTGGGGTTCCTTCCGCCCAGTGCACCCGTCCTGCCTGTGACAGCAGGGGCAGCTCTGTGAGGCCCTCCACGCCTTCAACTGCCCGGGAATGACCCCTGAGTTCTAAAGAAAGGAGGGCACAAACTGGGAAAGTCTTTCTGGAAGAAGCAGCCAAGTGAGCGAGGCTGATAAATCAGGTGGGCAAGCTTTCCCAGATGAAAGCTGAGAGGGGGTGGTTCTCATGTGGGGGGACCTGCTGCAATTACTGCTGGCAGGAAAGCTCGGGTCTCACTTAGGGATCAGCCTGCCTATCATCCCACGGAACTAAGGCCCGCGGGTGGTGATGAGGCCGTCTTGCAGAGACAGAGCCTTGAGGACAGAGTCAGAGGCAGGTATTGGGAATGAGAGACAGGAGGGGCCCAGAGGCACCCACAGGAGATGTGGTAGGCAGGGGTCAGACACAGCCACCCATGGGCCAATCTGTTGGCTTCTGGCAATGCCTCCTTGATGTGTCAGTGGCTCTTTAAATCTGAAAGGGGAAGCTCCATCCTATACCTTTCTCTGCCCAAGTCCCAGCATCTGGTCCTTCCAAGCCAGGCCCCTCTCCAGACCTTGTCCCATAGGTCTGAAGGGACACCTCGTTTTGTTTTGTTTCTTTTTTCCTCTAAAGATTTATTTATTTATTTGAGAGAGAGAGTGAGAGAAGCAGGAGGAGGAACAGAGGAAGAGAGAGAGAATCTCGAGCAGAGTCTGCGCTGAGTGCCAAGCCTGATACAGGGCTCGACCCCATGACCCGGAGATCATGATCTGAGCAGAAACCAAGAGTCAGACCCTCCACTACCCAGGTGCTCTGGGACTCCTCCTTCTTGGCCATTCCCATCCCCCATGCCCCATGCATGCAGTGGGGGAAGGTCAGGCCTGTTCCTGCCCTTGGAAACTCCCAGAGTCCTGGCTGGGATGAAGTCAGGCACCTTGAAGCTGGGGTGGGGTTGAACCAACACCATAGGGAAGGCAGGGTGCCTCTGCCCAGGAAGGCTTCCTGGAGGAGGGGCCATACACGAGGGTATAGAAAGCGGAATTGGGGTCAGACATGAGGAAGCATTGGTATTCCCATCAGGGCTGGTGTGAGTAAGCTGAGTTGTTGCCGAGGTTGGGGTTTTTCCTTCACCCTCCTGCCTCTGCCTGCTCTGCCTGGCAAAGAGCCCACTTCCCTGTCCCTCGCCTGTCCCCATGACTCCTCATGGGCTCCTAACTGACTCCACACAACGCCCCTTCCAGGGAGGAATGATCACCCCATTTTGCAGGTGGGACCATTGAGGCTCAGGGAGATGAAGGAGGAAGCAGAGGAAGTTGAGGTTCACCTGTGAACCCAGAACTCTTTTTTTAAAAAATATTTTTATTTATTTATTTGACAGACAGAGATCATAAGTAGGCAGAGAGGCAGGTGGGGGTGGAGGGAGCAGGCTCCCCACTGAGCAGAGAGCCCGATGCGGGGCTCGATCCCAGGACCAGAGAGCCCAATGCGGGGCTCGATCCCAGGACCCTGGGACCATGACCTGAGCCAAAGGCAGAGGCTTTAACCCACTGAGCCACCCAGGCGCCCCATGAACCCAGAACTCTTAAATGGCACTTTCTATTAGGCCCTGCGGTATTGACTGGCTGTGTGACCCCGGGCAAGCCATTTAACCTCTCTGTGCTCTTTCCCTGAGGATGAGAAACATGCAAGGTGTGAAAGTTCCTCCCAGAGTGGCCTTGTGACACCCCTTCAGGGTGCTGTCAAAAAAAGGGGAACTAGGGGCGCCTGGGTGGTTCAGTGGGTTAAAGCCTCCGCCTTCAGCTCAGGTCATGATCTCAGGGTCCTGGGATGGAGCCCCCGCATCGGGCTCTCTGCTCAGCGGGAAGCCTGCTTCCCCCTCTCTCTCTGCCTACTTGTGGTCTCTGTCTGTTAAATAAATAAATAGAATCTTTAAAAAAAAAGGGGGGGGACTGTGTTCTCCCCCAGATGCCTTTCTGGAGCTTTGCGACCCCCAGATTACCCAGGGCTGCGCTTCCTCCCACACAAAAAAGACACAAACAGAAGCCCAGTGGGTGTGACAGGCCCAGAGGCAAAGAGCAAATTGGTGGCCAAGCTTGGGAACAAATCACGGGATTGGACAGCCCTGGGTGCTAAACCAGGCTCTGTATGAGCCTCATCTCTGACCTCCAGTTTCCTCATCTGTAAAGTGGGATGGTAATCACCCGACGCCCCGGGGTCGTTGGGGGAACTGAAGGAGTCCGTATATGCGCAGCGCCCCGAAAGCATCAATGTTTAGTCAATAGCCCGGTAGCGGTGGTCCCCACGTGCATCCCCTGGCCCCCCCCCACCCCTGTCTGCAGGGGCTACCTCTGGGCGGGGAGACACGCGGGTAGCCAGCAGCCATGACAGTGTGGGTGCTGTGACGGGGCATGGCCTGGGAGGCCATGCGGGAGCACTGTCCCGCTTGGGGATCCGTGAGGCTTCAGGATGTGTGAAGGTGAGGGAGGGAGACAGAGCCACGTGAGAACCCGGAGGGGCCTCAAGGAGGCAGAGCTGAGCTGGGTCATGAAGCTTGCTGATGTGAGGCCGCCCCAGAGAGAGGCCATTCTGGGCTGAGGAAGCTATTTGGGGAAGTGAAAAATCCATGGCTGGGGGGTAGTAGAAGAGGCCGGAGCTGCCACCAGGTCTTGGCCACAAGGCTGAGGGCTGAGGCGGGGGTTGGGGGAGAGTGACACCAGCGCGTGACTGCTTTAGGAAGACCCCTCAGTTGTGGCTTGAGGGTGGAGTCGTCGGCAGGCAGGGCTTGGGGAATGGCTGCCGCTGACCCAGGCCACAGAGGACGGCCCCTGAGTGGAGTGTGTCCAGGGATGCCTCTCCAAGAAGCGCAGGGTGGGGTGGACAGCCAGGTGGTTCAGGCCCTTCTCCTCACCCTGTGACCCAGAAGGGGGGCTGGGGCAGGAGCCATCAGAGGGGCTGGGCTGTCGGTGGACCTGAGGCCCCCCACTCCCCCAGCTGCCTCTCCCAGCGAGCGGCCAGGGGTGGGGCCTATTAAGGGCCAGCCCTGGGGCGCCTGGGTGGCTCAATGGGCTAAAGCCTCTGCCTTCGGCTCAGGTCATGATCCCAGGGTCCTGGGATCGAGCCCCGCATCGGGCTCTCTGCTCAGCAGGGAGCCTGCTTCCCCCTCTCTCTCTCTGCCTGCCTCTCTGCCTACTTGTGGTCTCTGTCAAAATAAATAAATAAGTAAATAAATAAATCTTTTTAAAAAAGGGGGGGGGGGCAGCCCTGCCTTTCCAGGCTGAAATTGGTAGGTCCAGCCAATCTGGCCTTTTCTGAGGATCCTGTGGAGAGCCCAGCAGGCGTGGGATTTGATAAAGTGGGAGGGTGCCCCCTTCTGGCCAGAATATGGAGGTGCCGGTTCAGGATGGCCTTGGTCCTGCAATGAGATGTATCAGGTCAGCTCAGTAGCACGCGCCACTGCGTGAGCCCATGGCCATGATCGAGACGCAAGCGCTAGGTGATGTGAGTGGGAAGTGGCCTGACAGTGCTCCATGGAGGAGGGGATGAGAGAGGGAAGGAGAGGCCCCTGTCAGGTCCTTCTCAGCCTTTCATCCCTGGCTCTCACAAAATCCCCCTGAAGCCAGGGTTTATCAGCCCAGCCCCAGGAACAAGGACTGTGAGGCTCTAAGAGTAGGAGTAGACCGGCCCAGGACACAGGGCCAGGGAGGGTGAAGGCCATGACCTTTGCTTGAAGAGGCAGTTTCCCTAGAGGGGCTGGGGTGGAACTCTGTGCACTCAGGACTGGAGAAGCAGTGGGATGGACAGGGCCTGAGCTGAGGCCCTCCTGTCCTACCTGTGCAGGAGGCTTTGGCTGGCCCCAGGGTGGGACTGTTGGGAAAGCCCTACAAGGCCTCACTGGCCTCTTTCTCCACAGGAAGGCCTGAGCCCTGACCCCAGCTCAGCCCCTGGCCCACTCACAACCACAGCCCCACAGCAGCCCCCTGGTGAGTAGTTCTGCAGGAGGAGCGACCCAGCTCAGTTCAGGCTGTTCTCAGATCGTGAGCGGGTGGAGGGGGGGGGGACCCCTGGGGGGCTGGAGTCAGTTGGAGGTGTCTTAGCTTGGTCTCTGTCTGCAGGTGGGAGTGCCCCCTCAGAGGAGCCACCCCCAAGTCCAGCGGAGGAGGCTGGGCTGGTAAGGCGGCTGGGGCGGGCGGAACTGGTGGGCTGCACTCTCTAGGCAGAGCCTGGGCTGAGCCCACTCTGGCCTTTGCCCCCCTTTTTTGCAGCAAAGGTTCCAGGACACAAGTCAGTATGTGTGCGCAGAGTTGCAGGCCCTGGAGCAGGAGCAGAGACAGATAGATGGGCGGGCAGCCGAGGTGGAGACCCAGCTGAGGAGCCTTATGGAGTCAGGTGGGGTAGGCCTCAGAGTCCCCTCGCCAACACACGCTACCAGGTCTGCCTAGCCCTGTGGCCCTTCCTGATCTGGGGAGGAGTTGGGAGGAGGCAAGGCTGGGGCCACTGTCCCATTTACAGCTGGACAAAGGAAGCAGCTTGCTGGAGGCACACGGCTTTGGTTTCTGGGATGCCTACAGGGAAGCAAGCACTGTCCCCACACCCCAGCCACCCTACTCCTGCCATCTGGATTGGGGGTAGGCCTCGTGACTGTCCTGGCCTGGTTCTAGGTGCCGACAAGCTGCAGGAGGAGGTGCTGATCCAGGAATGGTTCACGTTGGTCAACAAGAAGAATGCTCTCATCCGAAGGCAGGACCAGCTGCAGCTGCTGTGAGTGCAGGCAGGCCCCGCCCAGCGCGGGCAGGCCCCACCCAGCGCGGGCAGGCCCCACCCAGCGCGGGCAGGCCCCGCCCACCAAGGCAGGCCCCGCCCAGTGCTGGCGCCAACCCCAGCCAACCCAGGGCCAGCAGAACAGGGAATCTTGGCGGGTTTGGTCAGTTATTCACCACTTTCTTCTTTCTGCAAAGATCTTTTTGAAAAATTGTTCAGTCATCTTATTTCCTCCCCCGAAAAAATTCTGTATAAGTTGTACACCTTGTAAATTGGTACTGTTTTTATGAGTCAGAAAACCAAGGCCCAGAGAAAAACGTGATACATACAGGCAGGTCAGGGCTGAGTGCCTCAGTTTGAGTCTGTTTCTTTACAGTGAGGAAAACCGAGGCCCCGGGAGAGCTGAGTTGGCTTCCCAAGTGGGGTCAAACGCGACTCCTGGCCATGTTTGTTTTTCTAGTCCTGCATGATGAAAGGAGTTTTGCCTTCTTTGCATTTTGGATCATTTTTCAGAATAACTTTGGTCTAATACTTAGGGCTTATGAATAATGATCACCCAAATAATCCTGCAAGGTTGTTTCTTTAGAAAAAAGAAAGAAAGAAAGATAGAAAGAAAAGAGCGGTGGGGATGGGAGAAGACCATATAAACATCCAGAACTCGGGGAACAGTTGGAAGATGATCTGGTGCAGGGACAGGGATACAGAGCTGCCCCTAGGCCCGCCCTCCCCACAAACGGGTAATGAGGTGGGATGGGGGGGCCAGGGAGCGGTCACAGCGGTGGGACCCCTCCCCCTCCCTTTCCCCTGTTCACGACACCCCCCCCCCCAATCCCCGCACACACAGCATCGAGGAGCAGGACCTGGAGCGGAGGTTCGAGCTGCTGAGCCGGGAGCTACGGGCCATGCTAGCTATCGAAGGTGGGCGATGGGGCCTGGGAGAGGGGGCGGGAGGGGCTGAGAGCCAGGACAGAGCAGGGGCCGGCGCCTCCTGACCCTCAGCCTCCTCCGCCCTCAGACTGGCTGAAAACGGCCGCGCAGCAGCACCGAGAGCAACTTCTGCTGGAGGAGCTGGTGTCCCTGGTGAACCAGCGCGACGAGCTGGTCCGGGATCTGGACCACAGGGAGCGGATGTGAGTGGGGCAGGGTCCGCGTGGGAGTCTGGGGGGTGAGGGGTGGGAGGTGCTCGCTCCGGCCCGCGGGGCGGGGTGGGGGGTGCGGTGCGCAGAGCAGGCGCAGGGCCCCGACTCTGACTTGAAGCCGCGCCCTCGCAGCGCCCTGGAGGAGGACGAGCGCCTGGAACGGGGCCTGGAGCAGCGGCGCCGCAAGCTGAGCCGGCAGCTGAGCCGGCGCGAGCGCTGTTCGCTGAGCTGAGCCCCGCCCGCCCGCACCGCAGGCTTTCCCACCGCCCGGGGCTGGCCGCACGCGCTGCTCGTGGGGGCGCCGCCGCCCCTGAGCTGGAAGGAGGAGGGTGGCCCCTGGGGCCGGACCGCTGGGAGCGGTTGGACGGCAGTGCCGTCCGGGCCGTATTTATTGGTCCTTGTGAGTGCGTGAGCGTGTGTTTGCGGGGCGGGGGGTGGGGGGCGTCCCGCAGAGCCACCCCTCCCCGACGGCGGGCCCTGGCCGGCCGCTGCGGGAGCAGGGATGGCCGCTGAGCTGGGGCGCCCCCTCCCTCTCCCCTTTCCTGATCTTCCTGAGCAATAAAGTTGGACAAGCCTTTCTCAGGACTGGGGCTTTCAATAGACGGAAGGGGGTGGGGCTGAGGCCGATAAGGTCGTCTGGGATCCCAAGTGGGGCCCGTGCGGGCTTGGAGGTTCCCAGAGGCAGCGGAGGGCCTTACTCGGCCTTCACCCTGAAAGGATGGTGCGGTTTCAGGATGATGGGGTTTGGGTCGTCGATCGCTTTAGGAGTCCCATTGAAAGAAGAAAAGAAAACAGTCGGGGTTATTGGCCCCGCCTTTTTTTTTTTTTTTTAATTAAAGATTTTACTTATTTATTTGACAGACAGAGATCACAAGTAGGCAGAGAGAGAGAGGAGGAAGCAGGCTCCCTGCTGAGCAGAGAGCCCAATGCAGGGCTCGATCCCAGGACCCTGGGATCATGACCCGATCCAAAAGCAGAGGCTCTAGCCCACTGAGCCACCCAGGCGCCCCTGGCCCCGATTTTTAAAATACACTATTGCCTGAGGGCCACTCCCTCCCCTCCTCTCCCCTCTCTGGAGGCTTCCTCGGGGTCACCGTCAGGCTTGTCCACTTGGAAGGAGCTCAACTCCATCACCTGACCCCTGTCAGCAAGTTGGGGCCTGTTCTGGGGCTGTAGCCGAGGGCGGCAGGGTGCTCAGACCCAGGTCATCCTGGCCCAGGATGCCACCTTGGTCTTCAGCGGTCATCGGGCCACTGGACCCAAAGAACTTGACCAGGGCACGGGCCTGTGGCAGCTCTGAGAAGGTCTCCACAACGAGCAGCATGGCCAGGAGCCCGAGGAGCAAGTAACCTGGGGAGGAGAGGTGGGCTAGGGCAGCTCCCTGCTCCCCTCCCAGGCAGGTGACCCACCATGTCTGGCACCTGGTGCCACTCACAGTCCTCTGAACGCAGCCATCAGGGTTCTTTCAACCACAACCCACACCCCACACCCTAGGAAGGGCCTTCACCTGTGCCGCTTAGCCTCCCCAGCCCTTTATGGGAGTCCTGGTCCCGGCTCCTCATCCCTCATCTCCTTTCCCTCCCACTCCGTGGCAGCTGGACTCACCGAGAAGGGCCAGCTGGCCAAGGTGGTAGAGCACAGGGTGTAGGCTATGGCCACGGCCCGGCAGCAGGTCCCCCAGGCCGATGGTGCTGAGTGAGCTGAAGCAGAAGTAGACAGCCTCCAGCAGGCTGCAGTCACCCTGAAGACCCCACAGCACCAGGGCCGGCAGCAGCACGAAGATCGAGGCCACCAGCAGTCCCCATCCAGCCGCCTGCAGCAGCGCTGCCCTGGCCGGGGCCAGCTGCCACCGGCTGGCTCCCCAGGCCCCTGGGCGACAGAGCAGGGGCATCAGGCAGCGGCGCAGGGTGGCCAGGAGCACGAGGGAGGCTGGCAGCCCGAGGGCTGCATAGACCATGCAGAAAGCCTTTCCGCCAGCTGACAGTGGGGCCATGTAGCCATAGCCTGGAAAGGAGCAAGGCGGTAGGCAATGAACCTGCGAGAGGGATGCTAGTGTCCCCCAACCAGGCCTCCGGCAGAAGGCTGCCCTCTGGTGGCAGAGATGACGGGAACTGTTCTGGCCCCCGCTCTAGCTGGCTTTGCTCCTCATTTGCTGGGGGTCTTAGGCAAGTCTCTTAACCTCTCTGGCTGCTCTTCTCAGTTGGTTATGTGTCCGACTCTTGATTTTGGCTAGGTCGTGATCTCAGGGTCATGAAATCGAACCCCCGTGGGGCTCTGCACTGAGCCTGGAGCCTGCTTAAGATTCTCTCCCTCTCCCTCTGGGCCCCGCCCCCCCTAATAAATAGATATATAAATAAACAAACCTCTCTGGCCACTCTTTTCTGGAAAATGTAGGAATTAGAAGAGGCAGTCACCGTAGGCCTCTTGTAGCTGGGACAGTTCTGAGAACTGCTGTCCTGTCCCAGAGGAGGCTGGGTGTTCTCAGATTCCTCAGTTCTGCCCTTGACCGATACAAGACTTGCAAATCCACTAGGAAGAATGGTACCCGCTGTTTCACCTCCCGAAGGAGTACTGAGACATCCCATGTGCTAGGCCTTGCTCTAGCATCTGAGTCTGTCTGGGCCCTGCTTTGTGGTGGCGAGAGACAGGCGGGTGCTGCAGAAGAGGCAGCGTGCCCGAGAAGGAGCCTTCAAGAAGGCAGCCCGGAAAAGCAGGTGCAAAGTTAGGGAGAGGTGGGAGAGCAGGGAGTGTTGGGAGAACAGGACCAGTTAGTCCTGCCAAGGTTGTAAACTCAAATGCCTAGAGGAGCCAGAGGGGAGACAAGAGGGAGTGGTGGGGACTGTGCTGGCCTGGGGAGGACATGCTCTGCCCCAGAGGGCAGGCCTCTTCTGGACAAAACAGAACCCCTCACAGGGATTCTGGCCCAGTGCAAAGAGGTTTCCTGATTGTTCGCAAGAAGCAGGCAATATAGACTTTCATTCAAAAAACATTTAGACACTTTCCAGGATGAAAAACCTGAGGGCTGGGGGGTGTGTGTGTGTTCCCATTCCTTTATTTCTCTGGGCCTTTGCACATGCTGTTCCCTCTGCCAGGAATTCCTTCCTCCCTCATCTCCGTGCCCTCTTGCCATGGCTAACATCTCATCAGAACTTCCTCCCCCGGACACTCTCTCCTGAGTTGGTGGTCCTAATCTGTATCCGGTGTTCACTCCATTTTCCTCCACCCAAGAATTCACTCTACAATACCTGTCCCCTCCCTTTGTCTCAGGCCCCCGGGTCTGGTCTTAGGGGGTGTCAGGGGGTGTGGCTGAGGACACGCCCCACCTGGCAGCTGAAGTGGAGGCACCAGTTGGGGTGTTGGTGTGGGAAGCACCAGCTGTGACATCATGCCTAGTCAGGCCTGGGCTCTGGCTGGCCTTTGGGGGCTGGGAGAAGGGCTACACCCCCAGGGCCCCCAGGTCCCCTCCTACCCAGCCGCCTGGCGCCCTTACCCGTGGTGGTGAGGATGCTAGCAGTGAAGAGCAGGGCTGAGGGCAGGTCCCAGTTCCCGGCCTCTGAGCCATTGCCCAGGCTGGAGACCCCGTGGACCTGGGCTGCCAGAGCGGTGCCCAGCAGCTCCTCCAGGGCCCCGGGGGGCAGGCAGGCCCCATACTCCGCCTGGAAAGTGGCCAGCTCTGCCCTGAGCTTGGCCTGGAGCTGGAGCGCTGGAGGACCCTCCAGGGCCTGAAGCACCGCAGCCCCAATCCCCAGGGCCAGCAGGTGGGCCACGACTAGTAGTGGGAATCGGGCCCAGGGCCTCAGAGCCCCCATGGTGAGCCGCCCGGGGTTGGAGGTGCTGTGGGAACCAACTGGGCCAACCGCAGGCACCTGGGAGGGGCTGGGCAGGGTGGGGCCGGAGGAGGCGCTGGGGCGTGGGTGGCTGGAGACTGGAGGGACGCCTGGGACTGGGACGCCAGGGAGACTGTGAACGAGCTTGGAGGCGATCGCTGTCGGTCCTCCCTGTTTCTGGGCCCAGACATTATTCGCCCAATTCCCTGCGGCTGGGGAGATGCGGGTGCGGAGCCACAGGGGGAGGCCCGGAGAGAGAGCGATTCGCTCAGCCACACACACTCCGTTCACCCACTCGGCAAGTGCTTCAATCTGGAGGACACTAGAGAAGAGGATGGACACAGGTCCCTTCCCTCCTGGTGTCGCCACCGGAAACCCGTTAGCAAGGAAATGTGCTAACTTCATATGGTCATATGTGTCCTGAAGGTTTTTTGGGTGTGTGTGTGCCCTGGGGAAGGTTCCTGGAGGAGTGAAGTGACGTTGCCTCTGGGGAACAGGAGAGGCCAGCCAGGCAAGGTGGGAGAGAGCTCGGGTGGGAGAGGAACAGGGAACTGGCTGTGGGGGGATGAGGGTAAAGACACAAGGCCTGGGAGACCTACGGGGGTTATGGCAGGTGTCCTGGAAGGAGGAGGGGAGTGGAGGGGCAGGATTTGGGGTGGGTCAGGTAGGGGTAGAGTGGTGAGTGGAGTGGAGCTGAGGATGCCCAGTGGGCTCTGGACAGATGTTCTCCCACCTCCGTTCTGAGTCCTCCCTGAGAACCCTCCATGCTCTGAGGTCCTGTCCCACAGAACAAGGGACCTGGGGGGCCTGGCTGCTGGGGAATGGTGAGGGGGAGCCTAGGCTACTGCCCCCCAGAACCGCAGAGGGGCCCTGCCCTAGGGCTTGGCGTGGGGGTGGCCACGCACAGAGCCCTGCAGCAGTAGGAATGTGGGGGGCCCTGTGCCAGGGCGGGTCCCTCCTCCCGGCGCCAGACCATGGCATAGAGGCAAACCCAGGACAACCCCCCAGGGTGCTGCCCAGAGGGCTCTAGGCGCCCCCCAACCCCCAGCTCGGCAAGCTGCCCAGGGGAGGTGCCGTTGCAGCTGCACGCCAAGGATGAGCAGGAAAGGCCTGTAGAAGGTGGGGGCCGAGGACAGTCTGGACCGCCTGACTGAGGCCCGTGGACTGGACCCCAGCTGAGGCCCAGACCGACCGCCCATTGCACTGTGGGCATGGAGTCACCAGGTTTGTGTGACGGGTTGGAGCCCCCGGTTACCTCCAGAAAGGTGACAGGCTAGGCTTGGGGAGACAGCTTGGGGAGTTTATTTGGCTTCATTGGATCCCGAGGCCGAGGCCCCAACCCTGGCCGGGGCAGCAGGAAGGCACCCAGAGAGTCCCAGCCCCAGATAACCCCCAGGGCAGGGTGGGGGGGGTTCCAGGCACCAAGCTTTGGGGCAGGGGCCACAGTAGCAGGGCTTCGTCAAAAGTGCTGGTGACAGCTGAGGCTGGCCCCTCTCCCCGGCACTTCCCCTCCTTCCTGCACCACCCCTGGGGGCAATTCCCTGAGACAGGCTCTGGTCCTCCCAACCAGCTGGGTACAGTGTTGGGCCCCAATGGGGCAGGTAAGTTGAGGGACCCACAGGTTTTGGGGTGTGGGGGGTGTGGGCCCCCCATCCAGTGTGAAGGCTTCCTGTGCAGTGTAGTGTTCCTGACCCCCCAGAGGGGTCCCTGGGGGAAACCGAGGCAGCTGCAGAGGCTTGCCTGGCTCCAGTGTACACTGTGGCTCTTCTAGGGCCGCTGGAGCCCAGGCGGGGGCAGCCCGGCCCACTCAAGGCCCTGCCTCGGGCGCCCACGGGGCCTGGGCGCCTATGTCTTTGGTCTGTGCCCTGCAGTCCTGAGGGCCCCCCCGGAAGGGGTTGGTGGGTGGAGAGTCCCAGAAGGGGTCCGAGTCTGGGAACAAGGTCCAGGGTGCCCGGCGGGGCGCAGGCTGGGGCGAGGACAAAGGCGAAGGCCGGGGCCCGGCTGACACAAAGCTCCAAGGGTCGATGCGGCTGCGAAGGGGTGAGGGCCGAGGTCGGCTGATGAGGCCCAGGGGCGGTGAGCGTGGGGTGCCTGGGGTGCCAGGAGCAGAGCGGGATATCCCCGGCGGGGGTGAGACGGTACTTCCTAGGAAGTGGGGGGAGGAGGCACGGGGTCAGGTGGGGGTTTGCCCATCTGCACAGGGAGCTGCTTGACTTAGGACGTCCACCTCTGCGGTGTTAAGAGCAAGATCTCAGGGGCAGCCCGGCCTGGGCTCGGATCCCAGCTCTGCCATTTACCGGTGGGAGCCCTGAGTCCCTTGATCTCTCTGTGCCCTAAGTTTCCTCATCTAGAGCCTGGGTATGACCCGAGCGCCTTGCTCACAGGGTCTTGCTCACAGGGTCTGCGGGTGGTTAAGCGCAGGTGGTTAAGCGAGACAATCGCTCTACAGGGGGTCGGCGGGGAGGAACAGAACCTGGAGCAAGTCAGCGACCAGTAGGCGGAGCTCTCCTCCCCTCCGGATGATCATTCCTATCCTCTCACACCCGCCCCCCCCACCCGGGCCGGCCGCACCCCATCCCCGCAACTGGGTGGCTGAACTTAGAACTCAGTTCCCTCCAGGCAGCCCCCAGCCTCACGACCCTGTGGGTCCCCCCCCACCCACCCAAGCAGGCCAGCTTCGGGGCCACTCACCACGCCTCTCCTCGTCCCGCCGCCGGGGGCTCTTGGCGGACAGCTGGCCCACGGGGACCCCCAGCTCCAGCAGCAGGGGCGCAGGGGCGGGTGGGCCGGGGGCCTCCGGGGTCAGCGGGGAGGCAGGGACGTCGAGCGTCTTCGGGGAGAAGCGGATGAGCTGGGAGGGGGGCGGCTCGGCGGGGGAAGCGGTGGGAAGCGCGCGGGGTGTCGGTGGCAGGGTCTCCCCGCGCTCGCGGCCTGGTCCCCCGGGCGGCGGCGGCTGCAGGTCGCGGCCCAGGCCGAGGGAGGCGAGCAGGGCGGTGCCGCGCAGCAGCGCGCGCTGGATCAGCTTGGGCGTCCCGGAGCCGCTGCCCCGCTCCGCCTGGCCCGCGCGACGCGGCTCCTCGGGCTCCGGGCTGGGCCGCTGGGGGTTACCTGGCAGCGGGGGTGGGCACATGTCAGGCGGTCTTTGGGCGGGGGCCACGGGGACCCTCAGTGGCCCTGGAGCAGGGACCGAGTTCTGCTCCTCACCAGCGTCTTCCCGGACTCCCATTACCCCCCACCCAGTTCCTGCCCACCCACGGGGACGCCCCCCACCTCCATAGCCTACTTCGGTGGCCTTAGTGGCCAGCCAGGGGCATCTGCAGGGCTCCTGTGCCCTGTGTCCACCTCCTTCTTGGCTGGTCAGGCCCGGTGCTTTTGCCCACCTCCCCCTACTCGATCAAGAGCCTGTACCGGGCACACAGGCCAGTTCCAAGGTACACAACAGCACCAAGAGGCACGTGTCATTGTCTCTCTCCTAGAAATGAGGAAACTGAGACTCAGAGTGGTCAGTGCCAGGCCCGAGCTCACTGATTTAGGGGCATATGTTATCCGATCCTCATGCCCCAGGGGTTCCAGGCTCAGAGAGGTTCAGGGTGTGTCTAAGGCTGCACAGCCAGGGAGGCCTGGAGATGGCCTCACTCCAGGTGGAGGCAACAGAGCCTTCGCTCTCCACCACTTCCCACCCAGACTCTGCTCTGGATTTCAGGACATCAGTGTCCTGCCTATGGGCCCAAGGTTGGCCTGACTCCGTTCTAGACAACCAGGGGCAACTCTGGGGAACCATACATTCACTCAACCAACATCTGCTGGGACTAGGCTGGGCCCCACAGGCCCAGGGGAGGAAGGCCTGGCCCTCACCTGCTGCCTAGGACCTGCAACTCCCAGGCTCTCAACTCCCCTCTGGGTCCCAGCCCAGCTACCTCTCCCCTGGGTGTGGAAAGCCTGGTGCCTGCACACACACTGTTCCCTCTGCCCAGCACACCTTTTCCACCTTGCCTTTCTGTGATCCCTTATTCACCATTTAAGACCTAGGTGAAGGGTCACCTCCTCTGTGAAACTGTGATACTGTTAATTACAACAAGAACTATACGTTGGGTCTCCATCTCATTCTTGAACTTCATCTCATTCTTGGCACAGCACTCCTGAAACTCCCAGCTCTTCCTAAGGAAGGGATCACAGAAGCAAGAGGCGCATCTCTGCCCTTCCTAACCAGCCCCTTTTAATCACATTTAAGTTCAGATTACGAGCTTCTGGAAAGCTCATAAGGAAGGGGGTCTGGTTGCTGGCAGCACAAACCACAGGACTAGAGAGCTGGAGACTGAGGTCTATCACCAACAGCCAACAGTTAAATCAACTGATCACATCCACATAATGAAGGCTCCACCAAAACCCTAGCCAAAGGGTTCAGAGAGCGTCCAGCTTGGTCCGCACGTGGAGGAGCTAGGAGTGGCGCCCGCAGAGAGGGTACCGAAGCCCCACGCCCCCTCCCACATGCCTTGCCCTACGCATCTCTTCCCTCTGGCTGTTCCTGAGCTATGTACGTCCTTTATAATTAACTGGTAATCTAGTAAGTAAGCCGTTTTCCTGAGCTCTGTGAGCCATTCCAGCAAATGATCAAACCCAAGGAGGAGGTGACCGGAACTGCTGATTTAGAAGCAGCACAGGGGACAACCGGACTTCTGGGATGGGGTGGAGCTGAGGGGTGGGGAGCGGTTTTGTGGGACAGAGCCCTTCACCTGGGGACTAGCCTGTGTCAGAACTGACTGTGAACCACACATCTGGTGTCGGAAGTGGAGTGGGTGGCACCTAGGGGAGAACAAGATTTTTTCCTGCTTCTAGAAGGCTTCCCGGAAGGCCCCTCCCCACCGGAGCGGAGCGCTTATGGCTCTCATCAGGCCTGACACGGCCGCTTCCTGCTGTCTGCTGCACTCACTTGTTTCCGAGCTGCCCCGACCAGACTAAGCCGGCCCCCAGGTCACGGCAGGGCTGACTCCTAACGTGTTGATGACTGGCTCATAAAATGCACTGACACAGTCTGATGGAAGAGTCTGTTCTCCTACTCCCCCGCAACAGCCACACAAGCTAAGCGCTGCACTCCCGCTGTGCAGGTAAAGGCACGGGCCATTTATAAAATTAAGCAGAACAGGGCACAAACCTGTCTCACACCAGCAGGAAAAATGAGACAGAGTTAAGGGAAGACGGAAGTCAGTCTGCAAAATGGAAAGCGTAAAGACATTCCTGCAGTTAATGTCCTGAGAAACAGGTTTCCAAGAGGTACGTGCCTTGCTCGAGGTAATTCAGCAAGGGTTTCCTTGAATTTGCCTCTGAGCTTCCTAGCACGAGGAGAAGGCATCCCTGGGTTTAGGATAAGGGAGTATCCTAAAGGGAGGATAAGGGAGTACAACCATTCTCGACCCACAGATGCAGGTGAAATCGACTAGGACAATATGCTTCATGTTGAACCTGAACCAGAACCCCTGGGACATGAGGATGAGAGGGGCTGTTCCATCAGTGTAGGCTGACTCTGTTCTACCAGCAGGCAACTCACTGCAGCCCGTTCCCCAGTAGTGTGGCTCATGCCTGGGCAATCTCACAGGGTTTTCTTTGATTCTCAGCCAGCCTTCTGACTCTGTGGGTGGCTGAGAGGTAAAAGTCATGTAGTCTCCTGGGCCCAAGATGGCCACTGGAGTGTGGGCTTGTGCTCAGGGAACCAAGTGCTCGGCCAGCAGCTGGGCTGGGGTAGGGGAGCTCCTTCCAAATAAGGGGCAAGCTTGAGGAGCATGGGGTTCAGGCCCTTGTGTTCCTACTCCTGCCTCCTTGGGAAGGGCAGGCCCAGAGGGCTCTGCTGAGCATGGTAGGGGTGGCCTCAACCTACACACCTGGGTTGACGGGACTTTAAGTTCTCTATTGGCCCTTCTAGCTTAGTACATTCTAGAGCAGGTGAATCCAAGCTTCCCCCTTGGCCTTCCAATGCTCCATTCAGTCCCTGAAGTCCAACCAGCCTAGGGCAGTGCGATTTCTGGAGTGGGGAATGGTGTGTCAGAGGATAGTCCAGGGTCCTGCCTCTAGAGTCAGACCTGGGTTCAAATCTCTGCTCTGCTGGGTGCCCCACGTCAAACCACAGAACCTTTCTGCGCCTCTCTGTATGTGCCCAGCCCTTTCTTCAGGTGAAAGCTTTTAAGCCTTTCAAATCCTCAGCTGAGGGCTCTAGGTAAGGTTACTTTACGTCTCAGAGCCTCGATTTTCTCATCTCTAAAATGGCAAGAATAACAGCACGTCCCTCACTGGGTTGTTGCTCAGATGGAATGCCTGGTACCCATAACTGCCGTTGTCCTCACGGAGAACAGAACAGCTCAGAACCCGGATGCAGTGAGAGCAGGCCCTGGATTCCCTCCCCCGCACCCCCCGCCCCCTGCTCAGCTTTCTTATCCTCTTCTCACGTATAGGATCCCCAGAAGGGACTCTCAGAAGCATAGTATGGCAGGCACCTGCCCGGCTCCACTATGCACGGTCCCCTCTCTGGACCCAGCTTCCCTTGGGTCCCAGATGGGCAGTACCACTCCTGGTCTTCCTTCCCTCCCCACAGCCTGCCAAAGCCCGGCCGCTGCTACAGGGCTGGGACCAAGCCCTCTCACAGGCCAGGTCTGGACAAGAGGACCGCCCCTGAAGCCTGGGTTGCACCTGGCTCAGCTGTGGACCTATAGGGCAGATGTGAGTACTACGAACGGCCTGCCCTACAGTAAATTTCTTGTAGTTTTCCCCATAGTACCCACAGGAGTGCAGCAAGAGTCTGCTGGGGGGTAGATAAGGCCACTCACCATTGAGCATTGGGGGTGTGGAAGGAGATCCCAAGGAGGACGAGTCATCTGAATCCAGGTACCACGTAGCTTCGTCCAAGCGGGACCTTCTCCTGGGGAGGACAGTTGGGCTTCAGCAATCTTAGGACTATTGGGAGGCAGATGACGGTGGGGTGGGGGCACTCAGGCACTCACCTCCCATTCTGGGCTTCCCCAGGCTTGGGGGAACTGGGACCCCAGGCCCAGCATGCTCGCCGCTCTCCATTGCTTGAGTCCTCCAGACGTCGGGGGGACTGGCGGCCCCATGCCTGGCCTGGTTCTGCGGGTTCCACTGTAGGAGGAGAACCGCGGAGTCTGAGCTGAGGTCAGGAGCCCCATCATGAGAGTCAGGCACCAGGGACAGCTTCTTAGAGGATGGGGGCTCAGGCTGGAACCCATACTATTCCAAGGGTGGGCTTTGGGCCACAGAGAATCTGAAGAGAACTGAGACAGGGTGGGTGGGTTTGGGTCCTGGGGCTAGCACTCGGGTGGGGTATAGTTAGCTCACTGTGACAATCTTGTCTGGGTTTGCATTCTGGCCCTGCCCCTCATTAGCTGTGTGACATTTGGCAAGTTACTTTTTTCACTTTTCTCATGTGTGAAACTTAGAGAAAATGAATGCTGCCTGAGAACTCAGAGATACCAGCCTAGTCAGACAGCGGAGGGAGCCTGGGTGCGAGGAGTCAGAGGAGGAGACAGTGGGTGGAACCCACCTCCTAAGATAAGGTTTGACAGAAGAGAAGGGGCCGCGGAGGGGTTTCCCATGAGGAGAGGTTTCTTACACTGGATTGCCCGGAACCGGGGGAAGGTGGGCGAATCCCCAGCTCCAACCTCGAAGACGTTTCTCCTCCGGTCCAGGCCAGGTGAGGCCTGCACAGTGATGCGGTGTTT
Organism: Mellivora capensis; assembly: GCA_004024625.1. Lineage (NCBI taxonomy): Eukaryota > Metazoa > Chordata > Mammalia > Carnivora > Mustelidae > Mellivora > Mellivora capensis. The sequence goes on along the minus strand of PISX010004929.1, from coordinate 55,095 downwards.
GAAGTCTGGGGTTGAGGGGAAAGCAGGGGGCAGGTGTGTGGTGAACCGAGCCAGGATTCCAGCCCTCAGGGCCATCAGCCGGCTCCCAGGCCACGAAGGCGGTGCAGGGACCGGGCCTGGCACAGTGGCTCTGGGACTGGGGCCCGCATCACTGCCTTCCTGGCCCGTCAGGCTCTCGGTAAGAAAAGCGAACGGCCTGGACGCCAGCATTCGAAGAAGCCAGACGGAGTCGGAGATTCCCGGGAGGGGACGCGCCAGGTCCCCAAGGCCTCACCGGAACTTTCATGAGCCCCGCCCCTCCGCGGGCGGAGCCACTCCCCGGCCGCCATGCAAATATTTCCGCCAGAACCCGCCCACACACGAACACAGCGCTCCCGGCCCCACCCCTTCCAGCTTTCAGCTCACAGATCCACCCACCAACTTCCCCGACCAATCCCAGTATGGCCAACATAAGCCTGACCCCGCCCCCTCCGCCTACGCAGCCAATGGCTGGGCCACGCGCTGGGCCCCGCCCCTTACCGAGGGGCATGCTGATGCGCTCGCCGCCGTCCCGCGCGCGGAGCTTGCTGCGCTTGAAGGTGCCGCGGCGGCGGCGAACGTGCGGCCGCTCGCGGTCGACCTGCTGCAGCAGCAGCGTCAGCTCACGCTCGAACACCTCCAGCTCCCACTGAGCCAGCAGGTGCTCGCGCCGCCGCAGCTGCTCCGCCTGTGACCGCTGCTCACGCGCAGCCCGGGTCAGCTCCTCCTCGCGGCTCAGAAGTTCCTGTGCCAGGGACAGTGAAGGCAGCGGGATCAGCCCGGTCCGGACTTTCTGCCCCAAGAAGACCGGGGAGACACTTCCTTTCCTTTTCCAATCCCGGGACCCCTACCTTTTCCTTGGCCCGCAGCTCGTCAAAGAGGCCTTGGATCTCGCGCTTCCAGCCTTCCTGCATGGAATGGAAGGAGTCCCGCGGCATTTCCCGCAGGACTTGTGCCTCCAGCGCCTCCAGCTGCTGCAGGATGGAGGCAAAGTCGGGCCTGCGGTGGGGGTCCTGCGCCCAGCAGTCTGGGGACACGGAGTGGAGGGGGCACAGAGTGAGAAGGGGCCTGTGGGGGGATGTGTCTTGTGCCAAGGACCTCTGCCTCTCCCCCTCCAGTCCCCTTACCTGCCATGAGCTGGGCGAAGGGCTCAGGGCAGGTGGACGGGATGGGCAGCGTAAGCTTGTTGACCGCTACTCCGTAGGCTACAGCAAGGCAGTCGATACCACGGTAGGGCACCTCCCCAGTCAGCAGCTCCCACAGCAGCACCCCAAAACTGTGGGCAAGACAAAGGGCCTGTGTCCCCTCCTCTACTTACTCAATGCCATTTCACCCCAAAGCAATGAGGAGCCAAATGATTTGAGTTCCTTCCCCCGGGGCTCTGCGTTTCTGCCCAGCCCTAGATTTCCATAGCCCCCTTGGCCCTCCTCAGCCCCACAGATGGCCTTGTCCAGGCTGTACCCAGGCCTCACCTCCAGACATCGCTGCCCTTAGAGAAGGTGGAGGCCTTGATAACCTCAGGAGCCATCCAGGCGTAGGTGCCTGCTGCACTCATTTGTGTGGTTTTGTGCCACTCTCGGGCCAGGCCGAAGTCAGTGATCTTCAAGGTCTTGTGGTCCATGTCATCGCCTTCAATGGGCTGCAGCAGCAGAACTGGGGAAGAGGGGGGCAAGACTGTGGGTACTCCGTGCTCAGATCGTGGGGTCAAGGGAGGAGCTAGGAGCAAACCATCATCTGACAGACATGCTGGCTAAGTACTGGGAGCACAGAGGTGATCTTGCTCTGGACGGTTGAGGTAGAATCAGCCAAAAGTAGCCATGCTGGGAAACGTGGTTGGAGGGGCTCCTTGAGGCCAGGCTTTTACGCTCAGCTCTAGCACTCCCAAAACAGCCTCTGAGGCACACATCATCACCCCCATTTTACAGAAAAGGAAACTGGGCAGAGAAACAACTTGCTGAGATCATATGCAAATAAAGAACAGATTTCAACCCCGTCTGTGTGGTTCTAAAGCCAGTGTTCTAGCTTTTCCCTAATGCTGCATTGCGTAGAAACCCCCGTGTCTTGTCATGTTGCTGAGGCAGGAGTGTGAATTAGGACCTCCCCTGGGATGGGGAGCAAGAGGGAACCCCTTGGTGAGAAAGGAAACCCAGTACACCCCAGTGCCCATACCCCCTCATGGCTGGCACAGCCCCTCCCAGATGAGAGCCTCCAACCGAAGACGTCTGCCGCTGCAGAGCTGGATGTGAAGAACCAGGGGGTTCGAGAAGCGAAGGTTCTTGGCCAGAAAAGGAGGAGCTTGGGACAAATGTGGGAGTGGATGGTCAGATCCATCAGGGGCTTGTGGGGCTGACCCAAGTGGGGCCGTGTATAGAGAGGAGAAGCAGCAACTTGCAAATCTCACCAGGACAAACATGGCTCAAATGAGAGAAGGTTTTGAGGAACAGAAAGATGATAAAGTCATAGAATCATCAAGGGTTTGAAAGGGCCTCTCTCTTTCCTGGTAAATGTAGAGAAGCGACATCCAAGCCAACTACCTTTCTGAACATTCATCATTTCAGGGCGCACACACCTCTCAGCTCTCCTGGCCAGGGTGGCGGCACCATTCTGGGGCAGCTTAGGATAGGGGCAGGGGGGATGGGCACCTAACCCAGCCTGGTGAAAGGGAGGACTTCTCAGAGGTGGCGGGACCAGGGGTAAAGCCATAACTCCCGATCCTGTTGCTGGCCAAGGTCTCTGGGCTTTGTGGGGGCACCCGGCCCTGCTGTCCACCCCTCCCTCCTGTCTTTGATTCTGGGGCCTCTGCCTGCTTGTGCCATTTCCTCAGGGCCTCCCCTAGCCTCAGCCTTTTCAGTGTCAGTGGTCCTCAGAGCGTGGCCTCTCAACCTCTACCCACTGCCCCCGGGCTGTCCTAAGTGCCCGCTGCCCCCTCCCCTTTGACCCCTCCCACATTTGGAGCTCTGGGCCAGGAGCCGGTTCAGCTATCCATCACTGCCCTATCTCATGTTCAAATGCCCTCCCGCCCCCACCTTCATCCTCCCACCGTGCGGGGCAAATCTCCCTCCAATTTCTCCCAATCCAGTGAATGGTCCTGCCATCCACCCTCTTCTCTTCTGGAGCCAGACTGGGGCTAAGTCCCGAACTATATATAAAGCTACGGATGACAGCAAAACCCACCTCAGATGGTCGTCATGACCATTTAACAATATCACCCCCCCCCTTTTTTTTTTTGAAGTAGGCTCCATGCCTGGTGTGGAACCCAACCCAGGGCTTGAACTCACAACCCTGAGATCAGGACCTGAACTGAGATCAAGAGTTGGACACTCAACTGACTGAGCCCCCCCTCCGGCACCCCCAACAAGATCGCAATTTTTAAATCCTTAGTACAGGGTGGGACGTCTAGTATGAGTGTCCTAAAGCTTGTCAGCTGTCCTAAAGATTAGTCCTCTGCCATCTCGTGTCGGCTCTCCTCGCTGTCCTCTGTCACAAGCATTCCCTGCTTTGCAACAGCCTCTGGCCTGGGTGCTGGAGGCTCAGAACCAGACCATTTAGTAAACACTACACAGGTTCATTCCAAAGCAGAACCAGAACAGGGTGAGGGCAGGTGGCTGGAGTGGAACCAGCCAAAGGGTCTGCGTGTTGAGGCTGGAGAGGGACTCCGGTCTCCTCCGGTGACAGGATCCACCCATCCTCCTTAAGACCCACTGGTCAGGCCTCTAGCCACTGGAACCTCACAGACCAGTGAAGCACTTCCTGCACCAACATCTCTGGCTGGGAGGCCAGCCTCCCCTTTTCCATCACTTAATCTGAGGCCCAGAGTTAGGCAGCCTCTCATCCAAGCCCTGGGACACCTCCCGCCCCCAACTTGGCTCAACACCTTTGAATCCTTATCCTCATCTCCACATCCCCTGCTTTTTTCCAAGTGCCTTGAATTTGTCCCAACCCAAATTGCTCATTTGGCGCCTGATCTAGACCTTGGGGAAAGGGTGGTCAGGAGCCACCTAGAGGAGAGGGGGCTGGAGATCCCAAGCTCTCAGTCCCCATGTGGGGCTTCCTGGCCTCTGGAAGGGCCCTGGTCCCCAGCCCCCTCCCCAGGCCGGCCTCTGTGGGGCTAGGGAGTGGCCTGCGCAGCTCACACCTCTTCCGCTTCCCTCCCATGGTCCCTACTTCTCCTTTCTGGGAGGCCTGGGCCAGGTCTCCAACTAGGGGGGAGTCCTTTGGGGGAGCACTGGGGGAGGTCAGACCCAGGCTAGGCTGGCTGGTTAGTCCTGTGACTCGTGGGCCTGGAGAATTCCCCCTCCACTCCCCGCCAGGCTTCCTCACAAGGCCCCCATTGTCCAGGAAAATCACGCCATTGTTTCCTGCCTGTGCCCCCCCCAACCCAGGGACTCCCCCCACCATCCAGCAGACAGCACCCCAGGCCTAGGACTGGGGTCTTCGAGGTAGGAGGCCAGGCTCCGGGAGGCTGAGGGCACCTTCCCTGTCCTTCACCACCACCCAGACTCTGGGAGAGAAATTCAGGATGGGGGGGAATGTAACCCCTGGCTGCTTCCTCTCCCACAGAACCCCCCCCCACCCTTGGCTCTTTCCTCCCCTGCAGGCAGCTGGGCTGGGGAGGGAGCAGAGGCTGGAGCGGGGGCAGGAAGCCGGCTCAGGGGCAGCAGGAAACGCAGGAAGCAGTGGGGAGGGTGGGGAGCAGGGGCCTGGGCTATTGTTCCATTTTCTCTGGAAAGAAAACTGGACGAAAAACAGAAGAAGGGAGTCCCCTCCCCCAAGGCCTTCGGGGAATCTCCCTTGGGTTGGAGCAGGGAGTGGGGGTCCCTGGGGGGCTAGAGCCAGGGAGGGAGGCTGAGCAGCACGAAGTGCCCCACTGGATGAGGGGAGTAGGGGGGTGGCAGGCAGGCCTCCCCAGATCCCTCCAGTCCTGGCAGGGACTCGGATATTATTGGATCCTGCCTTTCTTTCCTCACAAGCCACTTGTATATGGCCAGCCCAGGCCAGGCAGCCCAAAATATCCATGCTCATTATCCCCCAGGAGCTGCCCATGTCTCTCAATAACCCATCAGCCCCAGCCCTGTGTCTCCATTACTGGGGGGCAGGGTATGCGGTGCTGGGCCCTGCCTCTTTGCCTTTGCTCTGGCCAGACCCTGACCAAAACATCCAGCTGGTGCCTCTGTGAACAGGGCCTGATTCTGGCCTGGTGTGAAGCTTGTCTCCTCCAGGAAGCCCTCTGAGCCTGTCACTCACTTGTCTTGGGCCCATGATGGCTGGAGGTGAAGTACCTTACTGCTTAAGTCTCCCTTAGCCCCACCACGCCCACCCCAAGTGCTAACTCCACGTAAGCCCCTCTCAGCGATCCAGCCTGCAAATGTCCACCCGCACAGCTGCAGACCTACTGCATGGCAGGCAGCAGATGCCAGGCTCCCCCAGCCCCTTACGCCATTTCACCTTCCTGGTCACTCCCTTTTTCCAGAGTCCAAAACTGAGGCTCTGATTTGAAATAACCAGCTAAAGGTCATGTAGTTAGGGGTATGGGTGGGGCCAGAATTCCAGCCTGTCCCCAGCCTTGACCACCAGGGGTGGGGGGTGGGATAGGGGGGATTTCCACTCCAAGATCTCTGTTCTGGAAGCGCTTTGTACCCCCAGAGCACAGCATCAACAGCACATGGGCGAACTTGAGGGGAGAGGAAGATGAGTGCCAGCATCCAGAGCTCCCATGGTTACACAGGATGCCTATGTCTCACCTGGGAGATCCCAATTTTCTAACCTGGCAGCTGGGAGCTTGGCCCAAGGACTCCTGAGGCTGAGGCGCGAAGGACTGTTTGGTGCCTGGGTCTCCTGCTTTGGGGCCAGTGTGGGCCCATGGCGCCCCGAGTCAACTGGGGCTCCCCTAGGACAAGAGCTCCTGCCTCTAGTAGACCCCCCAGGTGGCTCAGCTGAGAGCTGACAGGTGTGTGCTTGGGCCATGCCGCCCTCCAACCATGCTCCCCGAAACTCACTGTTGTTGGACTTGAGGTCTCGGTGGATGACGGGCACCAGGGCCTCGCAGTGCAGGTAGTGCATCCCGCGGGCTATCTGCACAGCCCAGTTGACTAGCACGTGTGGGGGCACACGCCGCCCAGCCAGGGCACGGCTGAGGGGCCCACCTGCCGCGTACTCCATCACCAAGCACAGGTTGGGCTCCTCCAGACACACGGCCTTGAGGGCAATGATGTTGGGGTGTGCCAGCATGGCGAAAAGCCGGGCCTCCTGGCGCACGCTCTCAGCTGTCACACTGATGTCCTCATCGGGGTCCTGGCGAGCAGCCTTCACGGCCACCAGCTCACCTCTCCAGCTGCCGCGGTAGACCTTGCCGAAGCCGCCGATGCCGATCACCTCCTCCAGCCGCAGCTCTTGGAAGCGAGCCACCTCGCAGGGGGGCGGGCCACCGCCCCGAGACACATAGTTGGATGGAAAGATGCCCACCTGGCCGCCCACCTGGCCCGCCCACCAGCCCTCATCGCCAGAGATGGCTGCATCCCGGGACAGCACCTCCACACGGTCGCCCTTCCTCAAGGCCAGTTCGTCCTGCCCATTGGGCTCGTAGTCAAACAGGGCTGTCCACACAGGGTTGGCATAAGCCGCTGTCTTCGGGGACCCCTCTGGCCAGACTCCGCTGCCGCCGCCCCCACCACCCCCACCACCACTGCCATTCCACGACCCCAGCGGGCTCTTGAGAAAGAGGTTCTTCAAGGGCTCCATGGCTGGGAGCCGATATTGGGGCAAGCGGGGTACCTTCCCTGGGTGCCCCTGGTCCCCACCCCCGCTGGCGCCCGAGGTCCTAGCCCCGGAACCTGGGCATCCGGGCCCTGGCTCTCAGCCCCAGACCCAAACCTCTCTGGGGAGCCAGGAGTATTGACTCCCGGCCCCCCGCATCTCGGGCTTCTGGAGGGCCACCCAGGGCAGTGTGGTCAGGCTCGGGGGGTGGGACCCCGAGGCCTCCGGCGTCTCACCATGGCCAGCTTGGAGGGGCCCGGAATGTCCCTCAGTCCCGAAGCAGTCCTGGGAGGTTGGCTCCAGCACTCGCCCAGCACAAGGTGGGGCCAGCAAGAAGGCGGCGCCTGGACTCCAGTTGGGTCTTTTTGCGCGCAGGGGGTGGCTGGAGTGTCCCTAGTTGGGCCGAGCTGCGGCTTCCCAGTCCGGCTCCCTCAGTCCGACGGCTCCAACCCCGTTCCCTTCTTCCTCCTCCCTTTGTACTTTGGCCTGGGGGCGGGAGGCAGAGGTGGAGGGTGGAGTTTCACTTTTTTCCGCTCTTCTCCCTCCTGCAGGAAACAGCATCAGATGACGCGGGCGGGTAGCGCTGCTCCCCTCCCAGAGGCTGCCCGCGCTGGTCCCGGCAGTTCCCGGGTAGGCGGGCAATGAAGGGCAGAAGGGGTTGGGTAGCCCCAAACGCCCATTGCTGAAGGTTCAGGGTCAAGGTTGGTTTTTGCTAAGGACAGGCCATCCCCTCTGCATCCGCATCAGCAAAACGAGGTAAAGAATCTGGCTTGGGAGTGAGTCTAGTCTTGGCTCCGAAGTTGCAGGACTGTGTGACTCATCTTCTCTTCGCCTCCTTCCCTTCATAGCTGACATAGGAACCAGAAGCTCCTTGGGTTGGGAGTGGGCAAGATTGGAAGACGGAACTGGCTGCATCTCAAGCTTTAGGAACGGGTTGTCTAAGCCCATCCTCTTCCCCTGTACCTGGGAAATAATCCACTTCTTCATGCCCCTTACCAAGTGGGCGGAAACCTGAGACTGTCGACCTGAACTTCGCCCAATGGTTGGATTCAAATGGCTAAGTCGCCCTCACAACCGCTGAATTGAACCCTCCACCCCCATTGCCTAGAGCCTGTCACTTTAAGAAAAGCGACGTTATCCTATTTCTATTATTCATGCCTGTTCTGGAGGGTTGCTTTCTACACGCTAAGTCTGAGCTCTGACCTGGAAGTAGAGGCAGATTGGGGCAAGAGTGCGGGTTTGAGGTCCAGCACTAAAAGGGGCGGGCCGAAAGGGGCGTGCCTTGATGGCGAACTGTCGCTGTAGCCCTGGGAAGTCCACGCCTCCAACCTCTTCCCGCCTCCTGTAACTCACTGGGAGAGTTTTGTGCCAATTAATTCCGCCATTACCCAGTGGCCACTCAACTAACCCTTCGGTTCCGCCCAGTGGTGTCAACTGGATTGACAAGCCTAAATGTGCGCATGCGCGTCAGCGCTACCACTCTGCGCACGCCCAAAGGGCTCCCCGGCGTCTTAGCGCTCCACCACCTTCCTGCGCGTGCGTCGGGTTTCTTGCCTTCAAGTTTTCCTTTTCCGGGTCTCAACTAGGCTCGTCGGGCGCATGCGCCACCTCTGGCTGGCGGCTCGCTGCTCCTTCCGGCCTTCCCCTTGGGCCGGGTCCCGCAGTAGCCGGGCGAGCGCGGAGACCGAAGCGAGTGACCTGTAACCCCGGAAGTGGACCTCAGGGTCCCGGGGCTCTCCCCGGGCCGGAGCCGAGGGAGCCGTCGCCTGCACCCCCGGAGCACCCACCCCACGCCCAACTCTGAATGCCGCCGACGGGTGTCCGGCCCGTGCCCCGCGCCCGCCTACCGGCTCGGCCCCTTGGAGCAGTTCTGGGCCGGGGGTGGGGGCCTGGACCCCGCCCCTGATGAGGCTCCACCCCCGCGTCCAGGCCTCGCACCGCTGACTGCCCGGGTCGGCCCCGCCCCCTGCCCGCCCCGTCGCCCGGCCGACCCCTCTCCCCGGCTAGGGGAGGCCATGGCGTGAGCGCGAGGCCGGGCCCCGGGGCCCTCGGGCGCCAGACGGGGCATGGGCCGGCGGCCGCCCCCATGAGGGTCCCGGGAGGGGGGCGCGCGCAGCAGCGGCGGGGCCATGGGGTCGCAGGTATTGCAGATCCTGCGCCAGGGGGTGTGGGCCTCGCTCACCGGCGGTTGGTTCTTCGACCCGCACCAGAGTACCTTCTCCAACTGCTTCCACCTTTACGTCTGGATCTTCCTGCTCACTTTTCCCTTCTTGCTGTACATGGTGAGATGCTGCCGCCACCTGTAACTCCCGCCGGGGAAAGGGAGGGCAGATGTCACGGAGGGGTGCCGACCTGGCAGAGATTCGGGGCTATGTCTTGTAGGCTTGGGGGTGGAGGAAGGACTCACTGCAGAGTTTGGAGGTATATAGAGGAGCGACCAGATTATCCTTTAACTGGGCTGGGTGACCTTGAGTCTCTCATTGGATTTCTCTCCAGTGAGAGGATAGAACCCCCTGACAGGGTGTTTGGACCAGTTGCAAGGGAGGGGTGAGGAGGTCTTGTGAATTTGTGAATGCTGGCTGTGACTGTGGCAGTAGGTCTATCCCATGGGGATGGGGCTGTGTGAGGAGAACCTGACTCGGTGCCACCTCCAGGTCCTGCCCCCCAGCTTGATGGTGGCCGGTGTGTACTGCCTCGTGGTGGCGGTCATCTTCACTACCATCAAGACTGTGAACTATCGGCTACATGCCATGTTCGATCAGGGCGAGATTGTGGAGAAGCGCAGCTCGACCATGGGGGAGCCAGAGGAGGAGCCTGTACAGGGGGACAGCAGTCTGCCCAGGTGAGTGGGGGAGGGGCCGTGTGGGGAACTAAGGGGTCTTGGTGCCTGGGCTTAAGCATTGGTGGCGCCTTGGGGACGTTGGCTTCAGGAGCAGGTGAGCCCCTGTTCTGTGGTCAGCCCCACAGGACCCTTGAGCTCTTCCTCTCTAGGAGTGCTGGGGATAGCGGAGGAAGTAGGACCTAAAGGGAGGGGGAGGTTAGCAGAAAGCTGGCGCTTTTCTCCCCTGCTAGGGACCCGGGAGTGGAGATGACAGTGTTTCGGAAAGTGAGTTCCACACCTCCAGTTCGCTGTAGCTCCCAGCATTCTGTGTTTGGCTTTAACCAGGTTTCGGTGAGTGCTTCCTACCCTCAGCCCATCCCATTCCTCTCCTGAGAGCCCATCCCCACAGGGGGTATGTCCTGAGGCTACTTCTTATCCAGCTTGTTCCTTTACTTCTTTGTCTGCTCAGGAGCTGCTGCCCCGGATGGAGGACTCTGGTCCCCTCAGAGGTAGGTGGCTGCTGCTCAAGTCTGAATTTGGTGGTGTGGAGTGAGATGGCACCTTGGTGTCTTGAAGTCCTGCTGACACCTGTGGGGCTGCGGTTGCAGACATCAAGGAGCTGGTGCGGGAGCAGGGCAGCAACAATGTGATCGTGACCTCGGCGGATCGAGAGATGCTGAAGTTAAGCTCACAGGAGAAGCTGAGTGAGTGGGCATGCTCTGGCGGAGGCCAAGGGGGAGGATGGGCTATCTTGTCTTCGAGTCACCCCAACTGTTGCTTCTCCAGAGCTCTCTTTGGCCTTCAGAATGGGGCCTTCTCGTGGTCCTGCTCCAGCTGGGCTCTGGGGAAGTGGTGGCCACAGGACCCCCTTAGTGGCTAGTTCCTTTTGCAGTATGCCCTTTCCTCATTTTGTCTTCCTCTTCTCTGATAGTTGGAGACCTTCCCCAGACACCCCCGGGGGCTGCCCCAGACCCCTCTCTCCCCAGCACAGACTCTTCAGATCGTTCTCCCTTGGCTGGGGATGGAGCCCCCTGGAGTGGGAGCAGTGTGGCCGACACTCCCATGAGCCCCCTTCTGAAGGGGAGTCTCAGCCAGGAGCTGAGCAAGAGCTTCCTGACCCTGACCCGGCCTGAGCGGACCCTGGTGAGGACCAGCAGTCGACGGGAACAACGCCGGGGAGCAGGTGGCTACCAGCCCCTGGACCGGCGGGGTTCGGGTGAGCCCACGCCCCAGAAAGCAGGCTCCTCGGATTCCTGCTTCAGTGGCACTGATAGGGAGACATTGAGCAGCTTCAAGAGCGAGAAGACGAACTCAACCCATCTGGACAGCCCCCCTGGTGGCCAAGCCCCTGAGGGCAGTGACACAGATCCACCCTCCGAGGCTGAGCTGCCTGCATCACCAGATGCTGGGGTCCCCTCCGATGATACGCTGCGTTCCTTTGACACAGTCATAGGAGCAGGGACGCCACCGGGCCCAGCTGAGCCACTCCTGGTTGTGCGGCCCAAGGACTTGGCCTTGCTGCGGCCCACCAAACGGCGGCCCCCCATGCGAAGACACTCCCCACCTGGCCGTGCCCCTCGGCGGCCCCTGCTTGAAGGCGGGGGCTTCTTTGAGGATGAAGACACCAGCGAGGGCAGCGAACTGAGCCCAGCCTCCAGCCTCCGGTCTCAGCGCCGCTACAGTACTGACAGCTCTTCTTCCACTTCCTGTTACTCCCCCGAGAGCTCCCGTGGGGCAGCCGGGGGACCCCGGAAGCGACGGGCCCCCCATGGGGTTGAGGAGGGGGCTGCTGTGCCCCCCAAGCGGCCCTATGGGACCCAGCGGACGCCTAGTACCGCCAGCGCCAAAACACATGCCCGTGTGCTGAGCATGGATGGGGCAGGGGGTGATGTCCTCAGGGGCCCCCTGGCTGGCTCCAAGGCTGAGCTGGAGGCCCAGGCAGGGGTGGAGCTGGCTTCTGGCGAGCCTGCTCTGCTGCCTGCTGAGGCCCACAGGGGACCTGCTGCCAACCAGCCTGGCTGGCGGGGGGAGCTGCAAGAGGAAGGTGCTGTGGGGGGAGGTGAGTGCCCGCTCTGCTGGGGGGCGGGGGGAGGTGAGCTGGGTATGGGCTTGAGTTTGGTCAGAGCCCAGGCTGGAGGGGAACTGGTCAGAGTCAGCTCAGCCTGTCTCAGGCAGCAGGTAGATGAGGACTGAGGGAGGAAGTGCCGTCTGCTGAACCCCTTAGAAGAGCAGGGCTGGGAGAATGCAGACCCCTGGCTCCAGGTCCTGCAGTTAGCACCAAGCCCCTGCCCATTGAGGGTTCTCAGCGTCCACATTCATCGTGTCCTGATTTCCTTTTTTTTTTTTTTTAAATTTTATTTATTTATTTGACAGAGAGAGAGATCACAAGTAGGTAGAGAGGCAGGCAGAGAGAGAGGGGGAAACAGGCTCCCTGCCGAGCAGAGAGCCCGATGCGGGGCTCGATCCCAGGACCCTGAGATCACGACCTGGGCTGAAGGCAGAGGCTTAATGCACTGAGCCACCCAGGCGCCCCATGTCCCTATTTCCAAATGTGGAAACTGAGGCACAAGCGGTCAGGTGACCTGGCTGGGTCCTAGAGGCAGGACACGCTTGGATGAGGCCTGACCTGTAGGTCTGGGCAGGGGCTGCTGCCACCCCTCTGCCTCACCTGTGTCCGAGGCTGTGTCCACGCCTCTGTGGCTCACGCGCGGGGCCTCTCTCTGGGCAGCAGCTGACGAGACTGGCAAGCGGGACCGCACGAGCAGCGTGCGGCGGACTCAGGCGATCCGCAGACGCCACAATGCGGGCAGCAACCCCACCCCTCCAGCCTCTGTCATGGGCTCGCCACCCAGGTGAACACCTGCCTGGTGGCCCTGGGGGTTGGTGGGGGCCCGTGGCTCTGAGTGGCGCTGACCTGCGAGCTGTCCCTTCCTCAGCAGCCTGCAGGAGGCTCAGCGCAGCCGGGCCGCCTCTCACTCCCGGGCGCTGACGCTGCCCTCCGCCCTACACTTCGCCTCCTCGCTGCTGCTCACGCGGGCCGGCGCCACCGTGCACGAGGCCTGCACCTTCGACGACACGTCCGAGGGGGCCGTGCACTACTTCTACGATGAGAGCGGTGAGCCCCTCCCTGCGTCCAGTGGCCTGGCTTCTGAGGCCCGCCACCCCCCTTCCCTCCTGCCGAGGGTCTTTGTCGTCCCCGCGGCAGTGCTCGCTCTGTTGGCCACGGACCACCTGCTCGGCCCCCGTGGTGACTGCTTTCCCCATGCTGCCCGCCACCAAACTTGCAGTTTCTCTGAGATGTGGGCGGCCTCGTTATCCCTGCTCCGCTTGTGAGGAAGCCAAGGCACTGCCTGAAGTCCCAGCTGAGCAAGTGGCAGAACAGGGACCCAAGGCCGGGGTGGGCTGACCTGTAGGCCCTCTCTTCTCCGGCTCGTGGTTTCCTGGGGGCTGCTGGGCTGCCGTCCAGGGGAACGCCTCACTGGGTGGTTCATGTGGGTCGGGCTTTGGTGCCCCTGTCCCTGACGTGCTGCCTTGTGTCCCCGGGCCCAGGCGTGCGGCGTTCCTACACCTTCGGCCTTGCTGGGGGTGGCTACGAGAACCCTGTGGGACAACAAGGGGAGCAGGCGGCTAATGGAGCTTGGTGAGTTTCCCGGCTGCCAGCAGCCTGGTGGGTTTGCTGTTTCTGGGCATTTTCTCTCTGCGCTGTGCCAGGGTGGGGCAGCTCAGAACCTCTAGGAGAAGAGAGGGGAGCAGCGAAGGGCAGGCCTGCGGGGATCCCGTGACAGTGCGGCAACATGGCATTTCTGGGCAGGAGGCTGCCCGGAAGCCCAGGGTCTTGGAGGGAGGCACTTCTGCCCCTTGCTTCCTCTGGATCCTCGGTGCTCCTTCTGGGTATCTGAGCAGCCCCTGGAGGCCCCCAGTTATGGCCTGGCTTTGGCCTTAATCCCACCATGGTCCCGGGGCTCTCCGGTGGCCCCGATCTTTCTTCATGGCTGCTGTTCCCACAGGGACCGCCACTCGCATTCCTCCAGCTTCCACTCGGCCGATGTCCCGGAGGCGGCAGGCGGCCTGAACCTGCTGCAGCCGAGACCTGTGGTCCTGCAGGGTATGCAGGTGCGCCGCGTGCCCCTGGAGATCCCAGAGGTGAGGAGCCAGTGGTCGGGGAAGGACCTGCAGGAGGGGCAGTGGCGGGGGCAGGCGGGCAGCTCACGGAGCACTTGCCCCCGTACCGAGAGGGACAGGCCGCTCGAGTGAGTGCTCTGGGGGCCCTTGGTGTCCATCCTGACCCTTGACGGCTGGCCATGGGTGTGCAGGCTCTGGATCTCTGTGGCTCAAGGAGTCGTTCGTTTGCTTATTCGACAAGTGTGTCTGGAGTATTTTCTTTATCTTGGAGGGACCTGCAGGGAGCTGGGACGGTGGGTCTCTGCAGGGAAACCTGCCGAAGAGGCAGTGCAGCTTACCTGGCCCAGGACGCCTGCCGCTCCCTGTGCTGGGCCCAGGCGTGGGGCATGGCTCGGGGCACTATGTCCCTGCTCCGTACTGTAACGTCCCGTTTCACTCCTGAAAGTGTCCCGCTTTGGATCATAAGTTACGTGCGCAGCGTAGTAGTAGCAGATGTGTTAAGGATGCATAAAACACAGACTCAGAACTAAAAGAACGGTGGTAAAGGGGTACCCACGTGTCTAACACTCAGGGTCACAGAGCATGTGCAGTGCCTGGAAGCCCCGTGTGTCCCTTCCCGACGCATTTATTCTCCTTAGTGGTCACACAGGAGGGGCAGAGGGGCACCACGGTCCTGACACCGTTGATGGCCACATCCAGCTCTGCATGGGATCCCCAAGGCCCTGCAGAGCACCAGACCCATAGCTTGCCTCCTAAGTATTTGTGGGCACGAGAAATCCCGAGATTAAGTAGCTAGCCTAGGGCCTCACAGCATGGCCCCTGGCACCCAGGCCTGTCGTCAGGGCTGGGGCTCTGTGTGCTCCAGGCTGGGGTGGTCAGAGCCCTGATGGCTCTGTCATCAGAGGATGGTAGGATTTGTACCGGGTCCCAGAGGGCAGGGTGGACTTCACTGAGCCCAGGAAGAGGCGGGAGAGGCTGCCTGAGGAGGAAGGAGAGACTCCGGCCCTCAACAGCCATTGAGGCATGTCCCGGGGACCTGGAGAGATGAGCACGTCTTTGTGATGGAGTCACAGGACAGTCCACAGGGCCACTAGATCGTGGGGCCTTCTGTGCCGGAGGAGACGGCGGACCAGTCAGTGTGCGCTGGGCAGGGGAGTGGTGGCGATGGGCTGTGTTGGGGGGCGAGGGGCTGATGGCTGCGGCTGTGGGGACCGCAGTTTGACCTGCTGGACCAGGACTCCCTGCACGAATCCCAGGAGCAGACGCTGATGGAGGAGGCGCCACCTCGGGCCCAGCACAGCTACAAGTACTGGCTCCTTCCCGGCCGCTGGACGTCTGTGCGCTATGAGCGGCTGGCTCTCCTGGCCCTGCTGGACCGGTGAGTGCCCATCTTCCATGGCCCCCGGGCCTTCCTGAGCCTCTAAACGTGGGAAGCCCATTGTGGCGTCCTTGAAGGCTCCTCAGGCTTGGGTCTGTGGTGGGGTTTCACTAGGTAGGTCCTCCTGGGATGTAAAGGCATGGCCACGTGGGTGGTGCTCTAGGCACTCCCTGCCCCAGAGCTCTGTTCCAAACCAGCTGTTCCCAGCCAGTCTCTTGTTTTTATTTGCTTCGGTGTTAGAGCTGATGAAATTGAGTTCTGTGGTCTAGAAAAGCTCACGAACCCCTTATGTCAGCCTTCCTGTTTCGTCGGGGTAACTGAGGCCCAGGAAGCCAGAGAGGAAAGTCAGATGACTTCTGTTGTCTGTGTGGATGGCTCAGGCCTCGAACCTGTGGCCCGGCTTCCCACGCTCTGGATGTCCCCCTGGCCCTGCAGCCGGCACGTGTCTTGCACCGCCTTTGTGCACAGCATGGCGTGCTTGACTGGGCGTGTGTGAGCCAGAGACAGGCAAACCCTGTGGTGGTGGCCCTTGGAGCCTTGGGGTCTAGAAGGGGCAAAGATCGGGATGCAGGGTAGCAATGGGGCAGCTTCCTGGAGCAGGTGCCCCTGGCCCTGGCCCTGAAAGGGACAGGTTCGCATATTTGGAGGATGGGGGTGGCCTGGGCACAGGCTCTGACGTGGGCCTTTGTGGCTGGGTCCTGTCTTCCTCCCCACCCCGCCTGCCTTCGTCCCACTAGCTGGGAAGGAGATGGGTGTGTCCTGACCCTGCCGTCTCTCCAGGACTCGGGGGCTGGTGGAGAACATCCTCGGCGTGGGCCTGAGCAGCCTCGTCGCCTTCCTGGGCTACCTGCTGCTGCTCAAAGGCTTCTTCACGGATATCTGGGTCTTCCAGTTCTGCTTGGTCATCGCCTCCTGCCAGTATTCCCTGCTGAAGGTCAAGCCTTGCTCCTTGGGTTTCCTTCCCCCCACCCCCCTCTTTCCAGACGTCTCCATGCCTACAACCCGTTTGGAGGGGTGTGAGCTTGAAAGCAGAGGTGGTGTTTAAGATCCCCTGTAGTTAGCTCTCTATCTTACCCACAAAAGAATGGAGACTCCAAATGGTGTAGGGTCCTGCCCTGGCCACCCCGGATAGTCTGGTGGAACTGAGCAGGGCCTGGGGTCTCTGATCCTCTCTTGGGCTCTGGCTCTTGCTGCCAACATGGCTCCTGTCTCTTCCAGAGCGTCCAGCCTGATGCGGCATCTCCCATGCACGTGAGTACCCGTGCCTTTACCCACGAGGCTCGGGCATGGGCCCTGGGCAGGGGCTGACACAGGCGTGGAGGGCTCTGGGAGGGGCAGGGCTCCCTTGCCACCTCTATGGCCTCAGATCTTCAGTCCCATTGCCCTTACCCTGCCAGGCTTCTTATCTTGGTTCCAGGACCATGGGCAGGGCATGCGTATGCGTGTGTCTGTGTGTGTGCACGTGCGTGCGGGATGGTCAGCTGGGGACAGCTGGCTCCTCGCTGTCCCGCTCCCCAGGGCCACAACTGGGTGATCGCATACAGCCGGCCTGTCTACTTCTGCATTTGCTGTCTCCTCATCTGGCTGCTGGATGCTCTGGGCTCAGCCCAGCCCTTCCCCCCCGTCTCCCTGTACGGCCTCACGCTCTTCTCCGCCTCCTTCTTCTTCTGTGCCCGGGACGTGGCCACTGGTGAGATGGGGCAGTGTTGTGGCCCAGGGGAATGAGGCCCCGAGGCTGGCAGGCCAAGGGGCGGTGCGCGGGCTGACTGACCGGGCCTTTGCTTTCCCTCCCTGCCAGTGTTCACCTTGTGTTTCCCATTCGTCTTCCTCCTGGGCCTCCTACCCCAGGTCAACACCTGCCTCATGTACCTGCTGGAGCAGATAGATATGCACGGCTTTGGGGGTACAGGTAGGGGACCCATAGGTAGCTTGGGGGGTCGAGAGAGCATGGGGCCTCGGAGGGGCTGTGATTTAGGGCGTGGCTCCGGCCTTCTGCTGATCTTTCTCTCTGTTTATGCTGTGGATTCCAAGAGCCTTTCTCATCTCCCCTCCTCCCACAAGCAAATGGCTTGAACCCAAGAAGTCAGAAGCTCTGAAGGCCTCTCAGGGCCCGGGGAGCAGACAGCATTGGACTGGTGTTGGGTCCCAGGGAGGTTAGCCTGTGGGAGTTGAGGGGCAGCGGAGCAGTGGCGGGTGGGAGTTGGGCTTTACCTGCTGTCTCTCCGCTCGCAGCCGCCACCAGCCCGCTCACAGCGCTTTTCAGCCTCTCCCGCAGCCTGCTGGCTGCTGCCCTGCTCTATGGCTTCTGCCTTGGGGCCATCAAGGTAGGGATGACCTGTGGGGTGGGGGGCATGCTGAGGCCCAGGGGGGTCGTTGGGACGGGACTGTGAATTGGGCTCAGCAGTGGCTTTTCCCATGGGGGGACCCCCACCCCCACTCCCCATGCTTCCCCCTTGCCTCCCTTGACCAGCATGGGTTCTCTCCCCAGACTCCTTGGCCGGAGCAGCACGTCCCTGTCCTCTTCTCGGTCTTCTGTGGCCTCCTGGTGGCACTGTCCTACCACCTGAGCCGTCAGAGCAGTGACCCCACTGTGCTCTGGTGGGTGCCAGCATGTGCCTGTCTGTGCGCTTGTGTGTATTTTTGTGAGTGTGCATGGCAAGGGTTGGCGGTGGGGGTTTGTGCATGTGCCTGTCACCAGCTGACCCTGGAGCCCGCAGGAGGAGGGGCGGCCCCCGCAGACCCAGGCCTCTGCCTTTTCTCACCCACCCTAGGTCCCTGATCCGGAGCAGGCTCTTCCCCGAGCTGGAGGAGCGGAGCTTGGAGACGGCTCGGGCTGAGCCCCCGGACCCCCTGCCAGACAAGATGCGCCAGTCGGTGGTGAGAGGCTGGCGCATGGGGTCGTGGTCTCGGGGCAGAGGGCTGCCTGGGAGCGGTCGGCCCCGGGGTGGCGGGCACCCACGCCGGTGTCTCCTGGCCTTGCAGCGTGAGGTCCTGCACTCTGACCTGGTGATGTGTGTGGTGATCGCCGTGCTCACCTTTGCCATCAGCGCCAGCACCGTCTTCATCGCCCTGAAGGTTCGTGTGGCCTGGGCTGCCCCCTCGCTCTCCGTCCGCCTGAGGGCACCGGGCTGGCGTGGCCTCGTCCTTCTCTGCCCTGGCCCGCCCGTGCCCGGGCCCCATGGGCTTCTCGGCCCACTCGCTTGGGCTGAGCCTCCGGCCTGTCCCTCTTGCAGTCGGTGCTGGGCTTCGTGCTGTACGCGCTGGCCGGGGCCGTGGGCTTCTTCACGCACTACTTGCTGCCGCAGCTGCGCAAACAGCTGCCCTGGTTCTGCCTGTCGCAGCCCGTGCTGAAGCCCTCTGAGTACAGCCAGTACGAGGTCCGCGGTGAGTGCCTTTCCCTGGGTTGGGGCCCCTCCGACTCCCCTGTCCCCCTGCCCCATGCCCCGGGACCTCCGGGCCCTCTCGGCTCCTAGCGCCAGCAGGGGGCAGCCTCTGCACACGCAGCCCCGTGCAGCCCTGCCTGTGCTCTCTGCCAGTCCTCTCCCGCCCGCCTGGTTGCCTGGCTGTCCCCGGCCCACCCACCCTGCCCTTCCTCTGCCCGTCTGCTTTTGCTGGGGAGATGGAGGATGTAGAATTCCAAGGCCCTAAAGGGATCTTTTGTCCAGAAGGATCGATCAGTTGCGCACAGACTAGGTCCACGTGGCGGATTTTCATTTGGGCTGTGCGATGCAGACGTCTCTAAGCCTCTGTTTCGTCACCTGGATTTGGTGCCCGAAATTCCATGTGCCCTGTTTTATGTCCGCAATAAAGAGTTTGTCCCCTGGGCTGGCGCTCCCATGTGGCTACGGCCAGTCAGCTCAAGCCCGGGGGGCAGTGACCCGTGATGAAGGGGCTGCCGCTCGAGGTCACCGTGGATGGGGGCCTCACCCAGCCTCCAGCGGGCACCTGGGAGGACCTCATTTGGTTTGTTTTTCCAGACGGCAGAATGGGCAAAGCATGTGCCCTAAGACCCGGAATGTCCTACCTGGGCCTCATCACCCTCCTTTGAGCTGCCACAAAGTCTCTGGGGACCCAGAGAGCCATGTCCCCTGGTTTGCCCTCCCTCTGGGTGTACACCTTACCCGGCCTGGCAGTGGGAGGGGAATGTGGCCGGGCAGCAGTGCCGCCTTCTGTCGCAGGCGCTGCACAGGTGATGTGGTTTGAGAAGCTGTACGCCAGCCTCCAGTGCGTCGAGAAGTACCTCATCTACCCAGCAGTGGTGCTCAACGCCCTCACGGTGGACGCCCATGCCGTCGTCAGCCACCCAGACAAGTTCTGCCTCTAGTGAGAACCGCCCCACCCCCCGCCATCCCACCGTCCACGTTCCCATGGGACGCATGAGACACCGAAGCCCACAGACGGAATGAAACCTGCCTCAGTTGCCCCAGCAAGCGAAAGCAGTCCTCGAGCTCCTGCTGCCTTTTGTTGAAGACAGTTGCCTCTTTGAAGACAGATGTGTTTCCCAGATGTGTCTTAAAAGGGAGACCCCTTTATTTTTATTTTTATTTTTTTAAAGTCTTTTTTTTTTAACTTTTTTTTTTTTTAAGATTTTTATTTGTTTATATGATAGAGATCACAAGTAGGCAGAGAAGCAGGCAGAGAGAGAGAGGAGGAAGCAGGCTCCCCGCTGAGCAGAGAGCCCGATGTGGGGCTCGATCCTAGGACTCTGGGATCATGACCTGAGCCAAAGGCAGAGCCTTAACCCACTGAGCCACCCAGGTGCCCCAAAAGGGAGACCCCTTTAGAGAGCAGAGACTGAGCGTCCCTTGCCCAGGAGAGCAGGGCCCGGCTCAGCAGAGCCCAGGCCAGGGCCCGGGAGGGATGGGCCCCCTTCCCTGCCGCCCCCCAAATCCCACCTGCCACGTAATGCCTGCTCCTCCCTCACAGCTGCCGGGCGCTGCTGATGACCGTGGCTGGGCTGAAGCTGCTGCGCTCAGCCTTCTGCTGCCCGCCCCAGCAGTACCTGACCTTGGCCTTCACTGTCCTGCTCTTCCACTTTGACTACCCACGCCTCTCCCAGGGCTTTTTGCTCGACTACTTCCTCATGTCCCTGCTCTGCAGCAAGGTGAGTTGGTGGCCGTGCTGCAGGCTGGGCGGCGGGAGCAGAACCTGTCTGCATTGGCCGCGGGGAGAACTTTCCCAGGAGCCTGCAGCCCCGCTAGCTGCTTCTCCACGTCCGCCCCGCTGTGGGCCTCTGCAGCAAGTCCCCCAGGGGCACAGAGGAAGCTGTGGTTTAAAGCACTAAAGTCATTTGCCTTCTGTCCCCCGGAGAACTAGTGAGCAGCCAGGACTTGAATCCGGGTCCCTCTGACTTTGCTGCCCAGTCTCGGAGTCATAGCCCTTGACCACCTTCCATGTGGACGGTTATTAGGGAATTAAGTAGTTAAGACTTGGCCTTGGCCTCTAGAAACCAGCCTCCGAGCTCTAACCCTTTGCCAGCCACAGCCTCGGGGAGCAGTGAACAGCTGAGTTTCAGAGGTCCCTGGGGCCTGGACAGATCTAGACTGCTCTGCCAGACTGTGGGACCCCCTGATGTGGGGCTTGGGGGTGCGGGGCATCACTGAACAGAGAACCATTCCCTGGCACTGTCCTGGAGGCCTGTGGTGGTGCCTGCCATGGGACCCCAGCACGGGCGCGAGCCGTTTTCTCTTTGACGTGGGCATTCTAGTCTGGTTTCTGGTCTGGTCCAGGATGGTAGAGATCCAAAGTGTGCTCTCCTTTAAGGGCGGGGCCCGTCTCGACTTCCAGTGTCATGGTCGAGGCCCACTTTCATCACTCACTGATGGCTTGAGCAAGTCGTCGTCCTGCCCTGCTTTTTCTGAACTTTCCCTTCTTGTCCTGAAATGGGACAAGAATAGGAAGCTCTCAGGGTGGTCCCACTAACAGACGACTAATGCTTCCTTAGAGGGTCTGCCAATGGGAACGGGCTGCTTTGAGCTAGGTCCAGAGAGAAGGGGCTGGGAGTCATGGTGAACTTAACCCCCACAAAGGGCAGCCCCCGGGGTAGCCCCGAGGCTCTTATTGGGGTACTTGGCGGACCCCGCCTCTGTGAGTGACCTGTGTGTCTCTCCCTTTCGCCGTGTCCGGTCCGCCAGCTGTGGGACCTGCTGTATAAGCTGCGGTTTGTGCTGACCTACATTGCGCCCTGGCAGATCACCTGGGGCTCCGCTTTCCACGCCTTCGCCCAGCCCTTCGCCGTGCCTCGTACCCAGCCTGCCGCCTGCGACCTGGAGCGGGGGCGTGCGGGGAGGGCGGCGGCCCGGAGGGGGGTGCGTGGGGCAGGTTGGTGGGAGTCCACCGGTGGCAGGGGAGGCTAGGGTGGGGTCCTGCGTGCCCGCCACCTCCTTGACTCGTGTCTAGACTCGGCCATGCTGTTCGTTCAAGCTCTGCTCTCAGCGCTCTTCTCCACGCCACTCAACCCCCTGCTGGGCAGCGCCGTCTTCATCATGTCCTACGCGCGGCCCCTCAAGTTCTGGGAGCGCGACTACAAGTGAGTGTCGGGGGAGCAGGCGGGTCCTCCAGAGGTGCCTCGGAAGGAAGGGGAGCTTGGGGCCCAGGGGGGGTGGGGCACAGAGAGGGGCCGCAGCTGGGGGGGCGTGGCTGCTTTCAGGGGGCTGATCTGATGAAGGCCAAACCTGAGTCGGGCCAAGCCTCGGGCTCCCCACCGGGCGTCCCAGCTGTGGGGTCCTGGGGGTGCCCCCTCATGTCCTGGAGCCTCGGCCTCCTATGAAATGGGGCTCTCATGACATCTGCCCAGAGAACAGGGCCGTGGGCCATGAGGACGCGGTGGTGGGTTGGCAGGAATCCTCTTCCGAGCCTGTCGGCCGACTGGGCTTGTCGTTCTGTCTGAACAGCACTAAACGTGTGGACCATTCCAACACCCGCCTGGTCACGCAGCTGGATCGGAACCCCGGTGTGTTCTCAGTCATCCAGGGGCCTTTCGGGTGGTGCCTCCCCGGGGAGGGGGCCTCGCTTACTTGTCATTTTGTCCACGTGTCTGTCTGTCCCGGGCCTCAGGCGCTGACGACAACAACCTCAATTCCATCTTCTATGAGCACTTGGCGCGCTCGCTGCAGCACACGCTGTGTG
Source organism: Mellivora capensis (assembly GCA_004024625.1). Taxonomy (NCBI): domain Eukaryota; kingdom Metazoa; phylum Chordata; class Mammalia; order Carnivora; family Mustelidae; genus Mellivora; species Mellivora capensis. The sequence continues at coordinate 32,875 of PISX010004929.1, read as the reverse complement.
GGGACCTGGTGCTGGGCCGCTGGGGCAACTACGGCCCCGGTGACTGCTTCGTCCTGGCCTCGGACTACCTCAATGCCCTGGTGCACCTCATCGAGGTCGGCAATGGCCTTGTCACCTTCCAGCTGCGTGGCCTCGAGTTCCGGGGTGAGCCGTGGGGCCTGGGCCTGACGCAGGCCGCTGTGTTTCATAGCAAGGGAGGGCCGGCTTCTGGTGTAGGCCTGCCCTGGTTGCAGAGTGACGTGAGCAAGGCACCCTTCCTCCCTAGGCCGGGGTTTCCCAGTCTGAGTGCTGAGGTGGCAGGGCCTCCGTCTGCCAAACTGTGCCCCCGTCCTGACTCTGGGTCCACAGGGACTGAACAGGCCGGTCTGGCGGAAGTGTGGGCCCGGAGCTCTGGGCTCTCCCATCAGCTGCCCCCGGCCTGCTCTCTGGTCTCAGGCTTGGCTCAGGTTGGGTGCTACATACAGCCCCTGGTGAGCGAGCCAGGTCTTTGCCCTCTAGAACATGCACGTGTTGGACGTCAGATTCGGAAGAGGCCTCTGAGGGTACAGAAGGGCTCGAGGCCCAGCTCACGAGCACCGTGGACCTGAGCAGGTCACTTCGCTCTGAACTTGTCTTTGCCGTGGCCTCTGGGAATCTGGAGGAGGAAGAGTTCGTTTGTTAATCTGTGCATCTAGTAACCGTTACTCGCGGCATTCTCGGACAGGGAGCGCCTAAGGGCTGGGCTCTCAACAGGGAGAAGGCAAACAGGGAGGTCCCAGTGGCCCCCTGACTGGCCGCTCCCCCCGCCCCCCCAGGTACCTACTGCCAGCAGCGCGAGGTAGAGGCCATCACGGAGGGCGTGGAGGAGGATGAGGGCTGCTGCTGCTGTGAGCCCGGCCACCTGCCGCGGGTCCTGTCCTTCAATGCCGCCTTTGGGCAGCGCTGGCTGGCTTGGGAGGTGACAGCCAGCAAGTACGTGCTGGAGGGCTACAGCATCAGCGACAACAACGCGGCCTCCATGCTACAGGTGTTTGATCTCCGCAAAATCCTCATCACGTACTATGTCAAGGTATTCCTGGCGGGGGCTGGGCAGGAGGGGTCCCTGGACCGCTCACCAGGAGCATTCCGAGTGCCACCTTCTGGATGGTTGGGAACCCGTTTTCCTCAAGGAAAACGTAGGCCTTAGAGAGCTTTAAGTGTCCTCCAAGATGCCACTCACCACGGGACAGCAGGCCCCACGGGCCCCAGCGGCTTGCGTGCCTCTGACAGTGTAGTGTTGGGGGGAGCGGAGAACAGGGCTCGCTGTCACCCTCCTCTGGGAGATGCACTTGGACAGTGAGTCCTGGGGCAGGCAGGCAGCGTGTGCATGAATCCCCTCACTGGGCTGCTGGTCCTGGGAAGGGCGGCTGCGGAGGCCAGCCTCCTAGACCACCGGGACCCTGTCCCACTCCTGTCGGCGCAGAGCACCGATAATGCTAATGGTGGTAAATGATGATCTCAGGAGCGCCTGCCAAGGGCTGGTGGCTCCCGGGGGCAGGCTCTGAGGCAGGCTCCACTCCCGAGCGGGTGAAGCCCACCACACCCTCCAGGGGAGAGCCCGCTGCCAGCTCTGCCAGTTGACTGGCAGGACGGAGTGATTAGCCCGCGGCCCCAGGATCAGGAGAAAGTGGCGGAGCCGAGCTCAGATCCAGGCCCGGGCCTCCCTGTGCCAGTGTCAGCTCCAAGCCCCTGCACGGGGCGTTGAGGGCTGTGAGGCGCAGTGTGGGCTCCAGCAGCAGCCCTGGACTGGGTTCTGGGAAGCCTCCTTTGGGATGTCCCCTCTTTTGCTATGCCTCAGTTTATCCCCTCGAGGAGGAGGGATCCCTGTAGTGCCCTGAGAGGGCAGGAATGATGGCCCCTGGGGGAAGGGCACTGTGCCAGCGAGGTGAGGGTGCCTCCTGGGCCCCTCGTGCCCTCTTAGCATCTGCCCTGGGGCTCCCTGTGCAGGGCCTTGAGGGAGGCCCATCGGGGCCCAGGGCAGCCTGTTCACCTGAGGCTCTCTTGAGGGCGGTCCTCTGCACCTCCCAGCTATGCTCTTGCCTCTGCGGACACCCCATTGTGGCATATGTCAGAGAAGCTGGAATTCCTCTGTCGATTTTCCCGTCCCCCCCAGCCACTCCTAGGGAAGGGTGTGCGAGCCTCCCACCCCTCACCTTCACTCAGAGAGACACTGTGGTCCAGACAGGGACATTCCCAGGCTCAGGTCATCCAGGAGTCACGGTTCTGTCCACCTTCCTCCCCCACTGTCAGAGAGGTGCCCCAACGCAGGTCACCCTGCTGCCTCCCGCAAGCCCAGCTCAAGGCCAACGTGGCCTTCTTATGGCCGCACACCAGGCACCCAGCCCGGCCCAGGCTGGCAGGCTGAGATGAGCCCCAGCCCTGCCAGGGTGACCGTCCCATGGGGAGGCTGACCCGCCACGGCCATAGCCGCCTCACAGGCCGGCACAGTCAGAGCGGGGTGGCGGCGTCCGGGGAACCTGGGGGTGCTCTGCCAAGGACAGTGTGGGCTCAAGTTTAGAAGGGGGAGTTAGGGCTGCCAGGGGCAGTGCCTGGGTGGGGTGGCAGCCTCTTGGGCCCTCAGACCCCACCAGAGCCACCCTGCTAGACGTTCCTTCTCCTACTGCCGGGGTGCCTTGTGTTTGGGGCCAGTGGCGGCACTCTCCCCAGCCCCGGACTCGCCACCCCATCCCCAGGGAACGGGGCCCACCCACTGGGTCCCAGTGACCTTGCTGGTTGCCAGCTGCCAACCTCACACTGCCCATCCACCCTGCCCATCTGCCTTCTCGAAGCTCTTCTCCATCGGCTCAAAGCCCTATGCAGCAGCCAGCATCCCCGTAAAGGATGCAGGAGCCTGTGACTCGGAACACAGGTTACTGTGCCTTTCCTTTTTTCTGAGAGGAGTGCCCTGTGGCTCTCAGTCTTCCCCTGCCTAGAGGGACCGGGACCTACAGGCACTCAGGCCCCGCTGGCCTGCAGTCAGCCCCACTACCTCAGCCTGACCTTCCAAGGCCTCTGAGATCGCATCCCACAGCATAATGGTGTGGAAGGTCCTGGGGGCTCCAGTCGTAGCTCAGTCTGCCCTGTTGTGTCACCTCAGGCAAGTCTGCTGTCTTTCTGCACCCCGGTCTATCAACGGGGGATCTTCTGAAGCAAGCAGGCGAGCACTTGTCACAGGCAGGACCCTCCAGGGCTTGCTCTGTAAGAAGGGGCGGTGGGGGGGGTTGCTTCCCTGCCGCACTCTCACTCCTCCTCCCTGGCCTCAGAGAGGGGAGCAGACTGGCCTGTGTGCCTTCAGGGAGCTCAGAGGAGACACAAGGTGGGAGTCCTAGGTGACATCCGGGGTTTTCTGTCCTGTGGCCAGGGCACGACCGTGGTCCCCGGCCCCAGCCATAATGTCTGCCCCTCCTCGCAGAGTATCATCTACTACGTGAGCCGCTCCCCGAAGCTGGAGGCGTGGCTTAGCCACGAGGGCATCGCCACGGCCCTGCGGCCAGTGAGGGCACCAGGCTACGCGGACTCAGACCCCACCTTCTCCCTGAGTGTGGACGAGGACTATGATCTTCGCCTCTCTGGCCTCTCACTGCCTGCCTTCTGCGCGGTTCACCTCGAGTGGATCCAGTACTGCGCCTCCCGCCGCAGCCAGGTCCAGCCCCCACTGCCCTGGGGCTGCCCCCCAACCCCGGTTCCCCCTCCCCTGTCCTGGTTCCTCTTGCTCTCAGCCTCCCTTGGTCTGGGCCCGAGCCCCCACCGCACGTTTCCCTGCCCTGGGTCTGAGTGAGGCTCTGGGGACGGGGTCCTTGTGCCGCAGCCCGTGGACCAAGATTGGAACTCGCCGCTGGTCACTCTGTGTTTTGGCCTGTGTGTGCTGGGCCGACGGGCCCTGGGGACAGCCTCGCACAGCATGTCTGCCAGGTGGGTGCCATGGGCCAGCTGGGCCTCCCATGTTTCCCTCTGCCCCCTCCACGAAGAGCTCCGGGCCAGCGGCCCCCAGGAGCCACATTGGCCCTTCCTCCAGGGTGGCTCTGCCACCTGGGCAAGGCGCCGCCCAGTTCTGGATCTTTCCTGGTCCCCACCACCCCTTGAGGGACCGAGACGGAGCTGGACCTTGTCAGGATGGGGAAACAGAGCCCGTTTGGAGGCATGGTCTGGGCTCGGATCCCAGAGTGGAGCACCAGAACTCGGAACCTTCACACTCACCTGTTCCTTCTCTCCCCCAGCCTAGAGCCCTTTCTCTACGGCCTGCATGCCCTGTTCAAGGGCGACTTCCGCATCACCTCCCCGCGGGACGAGTGGGTCTTCGCAGACATGGACCTGCTTCATCGCGTGGTGGCGCCCGGCGTTCGCATGGCCCTCAAGCTCCACCAGGTGGGGACAGGCGTGCGGGGGAGGGTGGGTGTCGAGGGATGAAGCGGGGCGGGGGCGGGGGGCATTGACCCAGCTCTCCTGTTGGCCCCACAGGACCACTTCACGTCCCCGGACGAGTACGAGGAGCCGGCCGCTCTGTACGACGCCATCGCCGCCAACGAGGAGCGCCTGGTCATTTCGCACGAGGGTGACCCCGCCTGGCGCAGCGCCATCCTCAGCAACACGCCCTCGCTGCTGGCCCTGCGCCACGTCCTGGACGACGCCTCAGATGAGTACAAGATCATCATGCTCAACCGGCGCCACCTCAGCTTCCGGGTCATCAAGGTGGGGACCGAGGGCCTGGCCACCGCCCCGCCCTGCCCCCGCCCGGCGCCAGCCCCTCTGACCCTTGTGCGGGCGGTCCGGCAGGTGAACCGCGAGTGCGTCCGGGGCCTGTGGGCCGGGCAGCAGCAGGAGCTGGTGTTCCTGCGCAACCGCAACCCCGAACGCGGCAGCATCCAGAACGCCAAGCAGGCCCTCCGCAACATGATCAATTCCTCCTGTGACCAGCCGCTGGGCTACCCCATCTACGTGTCGCCCCTCACCACCTCGCTGGCCGGCAGCCACCCCCAGCTGCGGGCCATGTGGGGCGGCCCCGTCAGCCTGAGCGCCATTGCCCGCTGGCTTCTGCGCAGCTGGGAGAGGTGAGCCCTGGGGGCCGACGTCCTGGAGTGGGAGGCAGAGGCTCACCGAGGTGAAGCGACTTCCTCCTAGGGCTCAGAGTGAAGAAGTGCTGGAGCCAGGACTGGGCCCCGAGAGCCGACACTGTCCCAGAACTGACCCGCCTTCGTGCCGCTCTCGCACAGCTGAAGGTGGCCTTTCACCTTCAGAGCCATCGATAATGCCTCTTAGAAGACCCTGGAAAGTAGATGGCGAGATCTCTTAGAGACGGGGTCCTGGGGCTCAGAAATGTTAGCTGGCTTGTCCTAGAGCTGGGGACCTGCGCCTCTGGGGTCTTGGGCCCTCCCCCTTCCAACCTGTGCCTCCCTGCCACCTCCCTCCCAGGCTTCATAAGGGCTGCGGTGCCGGCTGCAACAGCGGTGGGAATGTGGACGACTCGGACTGTGGCGGAGGTGGCGCCTTAACCTCCCTCAGCAATAACCCCCCGCTGGCCCCCCCAACACCTGAGAACACAGCAGGTGAGCTGGCGAGGCCGCCGAGCCAGTGGGAAGAGGACAGCCTAGCTGAGACCTTGACCCTCTTATCTGTCTCCCACAGGCAGTGGCGACCAACCCCTCCCTCCCGGCCCAGGCTGGGGCCCTCGGCCTTCCCTGAGTGGCTCTGGTGACGGGCGCCCCCCTCCTCTGCTGCAGTGGCCGCCCCCTCGGCTCCCTGGACCAACCCCTGCTTCCCCTGCACCCACTGAGGGTCCCCGGCCCTCAAGGCCCCCTGGCCCTGGTCTCCTCAGTTCTGAGGGTCCCAGTGGGAAGTGGAGCCTGGGGGGCCGGAAGGGGCTAGCGGGATCTGAGGCGGAGCCAGCCTCGGGGAGCCCCAAAGGAGGAACCCCCAAATCTCAGGTAAGGATCCTGTGGAAGAGTTGGGTCCTGGGCTGCTCAGGTCTGCTGTTCCATCAACCTCTCTCCCCACCCCTAGGCGCCCCTAGACCTCAGCCTCAGCCCGAATATCGGCACCAACACCTCCTCACCCCCCAGAGCAGCCCAGGACATTCCTTGCTTGGACAGCAGCGCTCCTGAAAGTGGCACACCCACTGGAACCCTGGGTGACTGGCCTCTCCCTGCTGAGGAGCGTGAGAGCCCGGCCGCCCAGCCCCTGCTGGAGCATCAGTACTGAGCGGCCTGGTACCCTCTGGATCCCAGCCCCAGGATTCAGTAACTTGGATCCTGGCCTCTGGCCTTCTCTGCTGGACCACAGAACTGAGGGGCTTTGGCTTCCACATCTGAAACCTGATCTCTGGCTGCCTTAGCCAGAGTATCAGAACTAAGTGGCCCAGACCTCTGACCTTGATCCCTAATCTCTCATCCCTAGTCCAGGGCCTGGGCTCCCCAGACTGAGGCACGCAGCCTCCCAGCCAGGCCCCAAAAGCCAAACCCATGGGCTGGTCCCGCTTCGAGCCCGTGGCCAGGACTGACTTGACTTGGCCCCTGGGCCTGCACTGCCTTCAGGGGCAGCCCCCTGGCCTGGACCTGGGGTTGAAATGTGGGAAGGGTGGTTTCTTTTTTTCTTTCTTTCTTTTTTTTTTTTTCCATGCTTCGGAGACACCAGAATTAATAACACTATTTTTGATTTTGGTTGGTGTTTTCTTTTTTTGACTGGGAGTGTTTGGGTGGAGCGTGGAGGAGGGTGGCCAGGTCAGGGTAGATGAGCACAGAGAGGAGGATAAAGAATGTGGGGCTGGGTGATGATGGGAGATAGTAATAAGACCCAGGTGGGGTTCAAGTAGGCCTAGGTCGCCTTCCTCAGAAGACTTCCTTTTTAAGCCTTCATCTGAAGTTCAGTTTGTTCAGTTTCTCACCCCTGTATTTTCAAAGACTTCCAGCTCTTGAGGTTAGTGCCTAAAATGATCAGCTTTGACCTTGGTGAAAGCCTTTCTCTGATCCTGAAGTTCTTCAGCTTATAAAGAAGAGAGGACACCTGTCTAAGGTTTTTAAGAATGAGAGCGTGTGTAGAGCACGGTTCAGTACTTAGTGAGTGCTCTTAAATAGTCGCAGTTTCTGGGCACCTGCCTGGTGGGGTGGAGGAGGGCGAGGGGGGGAGAGGAGGGGGCTGCTAAACACGAGGAATCCTGCTGTAGCCCTCCCAGGTGGTCTGGAAAGCAGGCACACTGTTTTGCGTTTCTCAGCTGAGGCTGGAGGCCCAACAGCAGGGCCGGACTGGGCCCGGCTCGGTTTGGGTGCTCCGACTGAGCGCCAACCTTACCGACCCAGGGCCTCCAGTCCCCGCCCTCTGAACTTCCCGCCGCAGACTGCTCCCAGGCTGGCTCCGCCCCCTCCGCGGCGGTCCCGCCCCCCGAACACGGCCCCGCCCCCAGGCGGAGCCTGCGCCGGAGCGGTAGCGGGAGAGGCAGCGGGACCCCAGCGCGGGAGGCGGCCACCAGGCGGGAGCCCCAGAGGTACAGGCGGGAGCGGGGGAGTGGAAGCACCGCGGTCGGGCCGGACAGGGGGAAAGGTGGCTTGGCGTGGGCCTGGGTGGTGTGTATGTGGAAGGGGGATCCTTGCCGCGTTCGCTGCCTGCACCCTCCTAACCTCCGTCCGGGCTCCGGTCCCGAGTCAGCACGTCCAGTCCCCTGCGTCCGGCCGGTTGGCGGCCCCCACTCTCCTCTGCGTGACGGCCCGGCCAGTGTGAGGGCGATTGGATGCGGCGGCCCCCGACTCCTCTGGGCGGCGCTGGCGACTGCCCCTGCTGCCGGCCGTGTGCGGGTCTCCCCCTGTCCTGGGGCTCTCCCGATCTCGGGACGGCCTCCTCCCCAGCCTTTGCACACCGCCCCCCCAGTCTGAGGTCTGGCCTGGGAGGAAACATCTGTCGCGCCCCCTGGCAGCAGAAATGGGGTCATGACCTCCAGATGTGCTGGGAAGCATCCAGCGCCTCCTCCTGGGGCAGCCAGGCCTTCCGGATCTGTGGGGGCGGGGCCGGCCCTCTCCCCCCAGTGACACAGGCTGCAAGGAATGTCCCGGCCTCAATGGACCCTGTGTGAAGCTGCCGGGTGGGGGGCAGAGCCCAAGAACACCCCCGAAGGCAGGGCCAGAGCCCAGCCTTGGGCCAGAACAAGAGGCAGCCCATGGGCTGTGCATGCACACGTACACAGAGCTCAGCCCACACGGAACAGGGGCATACACAGCTCCCCTCTCATGTCCTCTCCCATCCCAATACACACATCACAGCCCAGACCCGAGAGCTTGGCACATGGATCAAGGGCCTGCCTCACCACCACATACTTAACATATGGCCCCTCTTCACACTCTCAAACCTCCTTTCAGTCTCCCAGTGGTGTTGGGAAAGGGCAGAAGGGGTAACCTCATTTTAGAGATGAGAGGACAGAGGCTCAGCCTCGGTGTCAGACATTGTCTTAGGAGAAACTATGGGAGGAGGCACCCCGAGCTTGGAGGCCTACCCTTGCAGGGTCCTGGACTCTGATGAGGGCTGCACAGAGCCCCTGCCCCTGCCCTGTCCTAGCCCAGCCACACACAGCGTCACTGGAGGATGGACCAAGACCTGCCAGCAGTTGTCTGTGTTGCCAGTGGAGGGTCCCATATCCCTGCCCTGCCTGCCCACACCAACCTGGGTCCACTTGGGGCGGCCCCCTCCCCCAACTTTCTCACACCACCCTTTGCACCTGCCCTTGGTCTCTACACATTTCCGCATTTAGCAGGTCCCTGGTGCCTTGGGTGTCTCAGTCTTACATCCTGTGAGACTTTGAGCCTCAGCCCAACCCCCACTCACCTCACACCTATACATACAGGGACAGTTGTGGGCAGGTACCGCACTGTTTAGGCCTGGGAGATTGGCAGACCCGGGTTCAAATCCTAGCTGTAATGTGGGGTTATGTCAGGCAAAGAGCCTCCCTTTATCTGGACCTCGGTTTGAGCATTTGTCACATGGGGCTCAGACTCCCCTGTCAGCATCAGAAGTCCCACGGTCCCAGTTCCTGCAGAGGGGCTCCATCCGTGTGACTCCTTCCCCTGCCACCCAGGCATGGCCGCAGTCTCCTGCAGGGAGTGAGCCTGGCTGGGCCTGTCCTTCAGGCCGGGGTGATGGGTCCCATGACTGGGCTGGTGTGACCCCAGCACCTTCCTCAGGATATGGGGCTGGGCAGGGGGCTGGGCTCAGAGTTGGGGCCACTTCCTGTACTGAAGGAAGTTCTCCTGCCGTTTCTGTTGCCCTGCCAGTGCCCCTGGGAACCCCTGTGTCCTTGAGGTGTTGAGGCCATGAGAGCCAGGGCATTGAGACCCAGCTTCTGGGTGCTCAGCTCCTCAGGGACCCTGGAGGAAGTGGGAGGGGCAGGGAGGAAGGTCTCTGGGGACAGGACGTCCTCCCTTTGTCAAGTGGGCTGGACCCAGACACCAGTGGCCCCATGGGTTTCCCGTCCCAGGTGGGACAAACCATCTGTCCAACTGGGCCAGGACTTGGTAGGGACCCTCATTCTGGGCCCAGGCCAAAGCCAAGGTGTGTGCGTAGGAACTGAGGGACCCTGGCAGCCTCAGTGCTGCCCGGGTTCCAAGCCCCCAGGGCCAAGACTGGGACAGCCCAGCCCCTGGCCCTGACCAGTGCTTAGCTTCAGGAGGGGGCTGGAAACCTCAGCCTAAGGCAGACAAGGAAGTGGCCAGGAAAGCGGAAGCGGCTTTGATGGTCGCGGAGGGGGCCGGAAGCCAACCCGCGTGGTGGAGGACCAGGCTGGGGGCCTGAGTTCCTGTTTTCTCCCCAGGCCCCTCTGAGCAGACCCCTCCTTCCTCAGGGAAGGAACTGGCCTGCCGCCCGGGCACCAACCCCCTGTGCCCGCCAATGCGACCCGTTCCCCGGAGAGCCAGGCCCACAGCACGCCCATGTGGGCCGGCGGTGGCGTGGGGAGCCCGCGGCGGGGCGCGGCCCCTGCACCCACGGATGACCTCTTTGCGCGCAAGCTGCGCCAGCCAGCACGGCCCCCGCTGACACCGCACACCTTCGAGCCAAGGCCAGCCCGCGCCCCGCTCCTGCGCAGCGGCAGCGATGCGGCCGAGGCCCGGCCCCCCCCACCAGCCAGCCCGCGCGCCCGTGCCCACAGCCACGAGGAGGCCAGCCGCCCTGCCGCGGGCCCCACCCGGCTCTTCACTGACCCGCTGGCCCTGCTGGGGCTGCCGGCCGAGGAGCCGGAGCCCGCCTTTCCGCCAGTGCCTGAGCCCCACTGGTTTGCCCACTATGACGTGCAGAGTCTCCTCTTTGACTGGGCTCCAAAGCCGCGCGGGACAGGGGGCCACGCGGAGGCCGGCTCTGGGACTCCAGCCTCTGCTGAGGACCGCTCTGCGGGCTCGGACCTGCTGCTTGAAGCGCCTGGCTTTGTGAGTGAGCTTGGCGGTGAGGGCGAGCTGGGCCTGGGTGGACCCGTGCCCCCACCCGTGCCCCCTGCACTGCCCAACGCCGCCGTGTCCGTCCTGGAGGAGCCACAGAACCGAACTTCAGCCTACAGCCTGGAGCACGCAGACCTGGGCGCCGGCTACTACCGCAAGTACTTCTATGGCAAAGGTAAGGGCAGGGCTGCCTGGCTGGGCGGCAGTCCCTGTCACCCGGGGAGCACACAGTAGGGCTCAGAGTTGTCCCTCCCCTGTTAAGTTCCTGGCCATATGAAGGGTCGTGCTCTGCCTCTGGGGCCAAGACCGCCCTGCGGGGCCGAGCTTTAACCACGTTCCTAAGGCCTTTGGCCGCCATCTGATTCTTCCTCCTGCCCCTCGGGCTGGGGGTTGATTTCCCATCAACATTTCTGTGAGGTGGAAACAGGTCTGAGAACCTCTGTACCCTTGTGGGAAACTTGTTCTCTTCAGCGGCCAGAAGGGAGGGCCGCTCACATCCTGCCGCGGAACGTGGGCGTGGCGCGCGGGGCCTTGCAGGACCGAAGACCTGGAAGCCGGCAGGCATTGGCCCCCTGCGTCGGGGGCACGGCGTGCTGTGGGCGGAGCCGCCGAGGGGGCGGGGCAGAGGGCCGAGCATCAGGGAGGCCGCACGAATAGGGATTTGGCCTTGTAGGATGTAGGCGGGGCAGCGGAGGGAGGGGGCCTTAGTCTAGAGTGTGCACTAGGAGATGCGATGGGGCGTGGGCGGGGCGTCGAGATGGGCGTGGCCGAGCCCGGGTGGGACTCCCAGGGGGTCGGGACCGGTCATTCACCGCCTGGGTCCCCCTCCCCACCAGAACATCAGAACTTCTTCGGCCTGGACGAGGTGCTGGGCCCGGTGGCAGTGAGCCTGCGGAGAGAAGAGAAGGAAAGCAGCGGAGGGGGCACTCTGCACAGCTACCGCATCATCGTGCGGACCACACAGGTGGGCGGGGGTCCTGAGATCCGACCGTGGATTGCCTTCTCGAAAACCTGTATGGATTCTGAGGTCCGTACATCCCCTCCTCAGCTCCGGACCCTCCGAGGCACCATCTCGGAAGATGCGCTGCCGCCGGGGCCCCCACGGGGCCTGTCCCCTAGGAAGCTTCTGGAACACGTGGCTCCGCGGCTGACCCCGACCTGCCTGCGCCTGGGCTCAGCTTCACCAAAGGTGCCACGCACGCTGCTCACGCTGGATGAACAAGTGGTGAGTGGCCGGCGGAGCCCCCCCCTCGGACCCCAATCCAACAGCTACATATACCTGGTCAGAACCCAGCCTGTCCAGCTCCCAGCGACCCAGCCTTGACCCTGACCCTGGGCCAGACGGTGACCCAGGAGAGCTGGCCTTTCAGAGAGGGCAGCAGAGGTCATCCAGAACCTTGCCTCTCAAGTAAAATTTGTAGACCAGCAGCAACATCCACATTATCTGGGAGCTTGTTAGAAATGCAGATTTTGGGGCCTATACTCTGCCTCCGATCTGCTGAATCAGAGGTTGTACTTTAAGAAGGTCCTGAGTTAATTCCTATGTACATTTCAGCTGAGAAGCACTGGTCTGACCATCCCCTCCCCTTCCTGCACACACCTCTCATTCTTATTCTCTGTCCACTTGGCCAGCAAGGTGCTGTGTAGTCTCCTCTCAGAGCGGGGTGCTTACGCCTTGGGGCTGCCTATACCACTATGGGGCAGTGGAAGTCCCTCCCTAGCCTGTGCTGAAAGCTGCCCGCTGGCTCTGATTCTCCTCCTCTGTGTCATTCAGTCTGTCAGCCACTCAACAAACATTTCCTCAACCTTGGTGCCAGGCCCCAGAGTGGACGCTGGAGACATGTCTCTGAGTAGCTCACAGCCAGCGGGGGAAAGAGAGAGACTGACCCACAAGGAATCATGAGGGATTGTGAAGCAGTGAAAGGGGAATGTTGAAAGCTCCATGGGGCATGAAGTTTGTTTTGACAGGCCTGCCTTGGCCGGGGGTTTAGTGTCATGGTAGAAATGTAAGAGTTTAAGTCAGGAAAAGCAGGCATTTTCTGGGCAGAAGGAACAACTTGTGTGAAAGCTTAGAGACTGGGAGCAGGTCACACTGGGGTCCTGTAGGGAGTTCTGTGTGGCTGGAGTCGTGCTTGGGGGGAAGGGGTGGGAGGAAGGCTTGCATTTGGTGGTGGGGGCACTGGGGAGCCATGGAAGATATGAGAGGTAGAGCAGCTCTCTGGCTGGAGTATGGGGGCCAGACTGGAGGATCAGGGAGGCCAGGCCAAAGGCTGTTGCTGTCATCCAGGCCACACCCGGCAGTGAGGATGCAGATGTGAAGGGGAGAGGACAGTCCAGGGGTAGATGGGTGGGATGGGAGCATCCATGAGGAGATGAGGCACCCAGGTGAGAGAAGGACATCTGGGCAGCTGGAGAAGTATGTCTGGAGCTCAGAAGAAAGGTTGGGGCTGGAGGCAGAGACTGGAGTGTGTTTCCATGGACACAGCTGTTGGGTGGAGAAGAGGCCCAGACCAGGGCGGGTGGGGTTGCTAGCGTCTCAGGCAACGTGAAGTTTAGTTGTTCCAAGTGCCTGCTGTAGTGTGACCGTGCCAGGACGAAGCCCCGCCTGTGGGCTGTCAGGGGAAGCTGGGATGGGAGCGGGGCTGCAGGGGTTCTGAGGGACCCACTCAAAGTGCGGCCTGTGGGTGTAGACAAGTTTCATATGAAGAGAGGAGGCCTGAGCTGGAGGGGCCAGAGAACCTTGACCTTGGCACGATTAACCCCCGATGGGAGGAAGCCAAAGGAGCCAGGAGCAGGGCAAGCAAAGGTGGTGCAGGGCTCAGGGCCTCCAGAGGCTGGGCTGGGGGTGCCTGGGATTTGAGGGAGGGGAGGACAGGCTAACCTTGAGATAAAGAAGAGGACAATGGGAACATTTTTATTGGGATTAAGCACACTCTGCCTGGGGTCCTCTCCACAAATCACCTCCTCTCTCTCAAGTGGTCACTTGAGAACCAACGCCCCTCCTGGTCCCTTCCCACCTGTGACTTCTCTACCTTCCCGACCACTGGCAGCAGGACCTACCGAACCCTCTTAGAAGACCCAGAGGAGGCTTAGGGAGGGTGGCCCTCAGGGCCACATGTAGAGACAGCCCGGCCCCCGGATCATTCCCTAAGACCTGGGGGGGACCCCAGAGACTGAGGCCTGGGCCTTCCGTCTGTTCCCCGCACCCCCATCCCGGCAGCTGAGCTTCCAGCGTAAGGTGGGCATCCTGTACTGCCGCGCGGGCCAGGCCTCGGAGGAAGACATGTACAACAACCGGGAGGCAGGACCGGCCTTCATGCAGTTCCTCACCCTGCTGGGCGATGTGGTGCGGCTCAAAGGCTTTGAGAGCTACAGGGCCCAACTGGACACCAAAAGTGAGGCCCCGGGGGGCTGGGGAGTGGGGGGCAGATGGCCTTGGCGGGAACCAGCTGCCTTGTCACTTCTCCACCCCGTGCTGGCCTGGGCCCAGGCTTGGGGTTGCAGAGTTCTTTGGGTAGGCTGAGGACGCGGGTCAGGGGCTGTGGGGGCCAAGGGAGCCATTATTAGCTGGAAGGAGGGACTAGGATCGTCCCCCGAGGCCCTGATGTCCTATCATCTGAGCTGGGGCCAAGGAGGTTTGCGGGCACCATGCTCCCCACCACATACATAGTCCACCAGCCCAGCTTCCTGGGAAGGGCGCCTGCTTCTCTGGTTGGAAGTGTCCCAGGGCCCCTTATGGAGCACCAGTCTTGCCTCCCACTCTCAGCTGCTCCCCACATGCTGGTGCCTGGGCCGACATCTGTCCTCTCCCGGGACATCCACCCCCGCCTCCCTCATAGCGGGCCATTCCTCCTTTCGGTCTTCATTCTGTCTCAGCACGCCTGCCTGGAGCCTGGAGCCTGTGGGGGAAGGGGAAGGGAGCAGCCAAAGCTGAGGCCCCTAGACCTCATGGCCCATGGCAGGAAGGGGTTGTCCACCTGCTGGTTGGGGACACAGGAGCTCCAGACTGCAGGCAGGGATGGCAAGTTCAAGAAGATTCCCCTTTCTCTCCCTCTGTGTCCCCAATTCCCTGGCCGCAGCGGATTCCACGGGCACGCACTCTCTCTACACCACTTACCAGGACCACGAGATCATGTTCCACGTGTCCACGATGCTGCCTTACACCCCCAATAACCAGCAGCAGGTGTGAGGGGGCTAGGATGGGGCTGGGGGTAGCCAAGAGCCTCTGGGGACCCCTGCATCGGTGTTGTGTGGGCGGGGGCATTTGAGCCTTGGCCTGCCTTCTCTTGAGCCTTAACAATCTTCCCCAAAGGCAAACACCCAGACCTTGGCCAGGGGCAGATGGGGGAGCCGCTGACGCCCAGGCTCTGGCCTGACTGCATGTGGAGGGGCTTGGAGGACAGACAGGTCCCGCTTACACCCCCCACCGTCTAACTCCCAGCTCCTGCGGAAGCGCCACATCGGCAACGACATCGTGACCATCGTGTTCCAGGAGCCCGGCAGCAAGCCCTTCTGCCCTACCACCATCCGCTCACATTTCCAGCACGTGTTCCTGGTGGTGCGGGCTGACGCGCCCTGCACTCCGCACACCTCATACAGGTGGGTGCCCGGGGGGGTCTCAGTTCTGCCGATGTCAGGGGGCCTCCCGGTTGCCCCTGACTCCCGCCTCCCTCCCTCCAGGGTGGCCGTGAGCCGCACCCAGGACACCCCGGCCTTTGGACCAGCTCTACCCCAGGGCGGAGGCCCCTTCGCGGCCAACTCCGACTTCCGCGCCTTCCTGCTGGCCAAGGCGCTCAACGGCGAGCAGGCAGCGGGCCACGCACGCCAGTTCCACGCCATGGCCACGCGCACGCGTCAGCAGTACCTGCAGGACCTGGCCACCAACGAGGTGACCACCACGTCGCTGGACTCGGCTTCTCGCTTCGGCCTGCCCTCCCTGGGCGGGAGGCGGCGGGCGCCCCCTCGGGGCCCGGGCGCCGAGCTGCAGGCGGCGGGGGCGCTGGTGTGGGGCGTGCGCGCCGCGCCCGGAGCGCGGGGCGCGGCGGGGGCCGGGGTCGAGGCCCGAGGTCCCGACGACGCCGAGGTGCCCTGCCTGCTGGGCATCTCGGCTGAGGCGCTGGTACTCGTGGCGCCGCGCGACGGTCGCGTGGTCTTCAACTGCGCCTGTCGAGACGTGCTGGCCTGGACCTTCTCGGAGCAGCGGCTCGACCTGTACCACGGCCGCGGGGAGGCGATCACGCTGCGGTTCGACGGGCCCCCTGGCCAAGCCGTGGGCGAGGTCGTGGCGCGCCTGCAGGTGAAGCCCGGGAGTCAGGGCGGGCGCTCCCCGCTGGGTACCCCCCCCACCCCCACGCCTCGGAGGGCCGAGCGGGCGGTGGAACCCTCGCTCCCGCCGCCTCTCCGGTGAAAGGGGAAACGCGGGGCAGGGGTGGGCGGTGAGACCCAGCCCTGGCGCTTGGCAGAGCTGGAACTGGGGGTTCCTCCGGCAGGTGGCTTGCGCTGTCTGAGCCCCAGACCCGGGTCTGCGGGGTGGGTGAGGGGAGGTCCGCGCGACCCCGGGGGCGGGGGCGGGGGTGGCGCCGGCGCGGTCCCCCCTCCCCCGCTCACGCCTCGCCTCGCCCCAGCTGGTGAGCCGCGGCTGCGAGACCCGCGAGCTGGCGCTGCCCCGCGACGGCCAAGGCCGTCTGGGCTTCGAGGTGGACGCCGAGGGCTTCGTCACGCACGTGGAGCGCTTCACGTTCGCAGAGACCGCGGGGCTGCGGCCGGGGGCGCGCCTGCTGCGCGTGTGCGGCCAGACGCTGCCCACGCTGGGCTCCGAGGCCGCCGCCCAGCTGCTGCGCTCGGCGCCCAAGGTCTGCGTCACCGTCCTGCCCCCCGACGAGAGCGGCCGGCCCCGCAGGTCAGGGCCGGGACGCGGGGAGGCGGGAGGACCTGGCCGCTGGCCACCGCGGAGCCCGTGCCTCCCGGGTCGCCGTTAGCATTTCCACCTTGAGGCAGGCTCTTCTCACTCCGTCTCTTAATCTCTCGGAGTCACATATGCAGCCTGAAGCCAATTAAACAGGCTGTTTTCACTGCTCGGGATCTAACAATCAGCCCCATCTTTTTTTTTTTTTTTTTTAAAGGATCGTTCAAGACACATACATGCTATTGATTAATTGCTGCCTTAGCCAGGATATGCGAACTTTTTCTGTAAAGGGCCAGATAGTAAATATAGGTTTTCTGGGCCATCTGGTCTCTGCTACAGGTACACAGCTCTGCTGTAGCACAAAAGCATCCGTCGATGATTGGTAAATGCATGAGTTTTCTTTATTCCACTAAAACTTTGTGGACACTGAAATTCGAATTTCTTGATTTTCACGTGTCATGAAATAGTCTTTTGATTTCTTTCAACGATTTAACAATGTAAAACCCACTCTTGGCTCACAGGAGTACACGAACGATCACATCTGCTAAAACAGAAAAGGACACACAGGCTGGATTTGGTTCACGAGCAGTAGGTTTTAGATCTCCACGCTAAGTGATTTACTTGTGTTAGTATTTAAAGCCTCACAGCAAGCTGTGGACCAGTACTGTTATCCCCATTTCACAGATGGAGAAATCGGTGTTCCGAGCAAGTTGCCCGGGGTACGCAGGGGCAGCACTGGGGCCGGAAAAATGGCCAGCAGTCAGGCAAACAGTTTTCATTGTTAGGGAGTTTGGAGAGCTCTCCTCCTGGAAGTGAGCCTCAGGGACAGCTGGGAGTGGGCTTGGAGATGCAGGACACGGGATGGGCCGTTCCTGCCTGACACTGCCCACTCCTCCCTGCAGGAGCTTTTCGGAGCTGTACACGCTATCTCTGCAGGAGCCCAGCCGGCGGGGGGCCCCAGAGCCAGTGCAGGAGGAGGCCCCAGGGGTGGTGACCCTGCTGCCCATCACGAAGCAGCTGCTGCAATTGTGCCTGCATGATGGTGGCAGTCCCACAGGGCCTGGGGATCTGGCTGAAGAGCGGACTGAGTTCCTGCACAGCCAGCACTCACCGTCCCCCCGCAGGTGCCCCCTCTTGGCCTTCTCTCCTCTCCGGGCACAGTGAGGCTGGACCGGCGTGGTCCCTGAAAGCAGGGGCCATGGGGGACAGCTTCCCTTGCTGAGCTGTCCCTGCTCTCCCCAGTTCCCTGTCAGATGAGGCCCCGGTCCTGCCCAACACAACCCCGGACCTCCTTCTGGCCGCCACGGCCAAGCCGGCAGCACCCAGTACTGGCAGAGAGACACCCCCCACCCAGGTGAGCAGAAACAAGGCTCTGGAGCTGGAAGGACGGGAGTGGGCACAATGGTGGTGGTGGACGTCTCTGCATCCATACCCATTAATACCCCCCAGGATGGGCCAGGCAGCCCCAGTGGTGGTGAGGACAGGGATGACCCCGCCCCAGAGCTGAGGGCCTCCTTCCTGCCACGAACCTTGTCTCTGCGGAACTCCATCAGCAAAAGTGAGTCTAGGGCAAGGTGGGGTGGGGTGGTGGGGGGCTCAGAGCGGCTGGCTTGGGCTTCCCTGGCTGAGCCATCTCCTTGTGTCCACAGTCATGTCAGAGGCGGGCAGTGAGACCCTGGAAGACGAATGGCAGTCCATCTCAGAGATCGCCTCCACTTGCAACACCATCCTGCAGTCACTGTCCCGGGAGGGTGAGGCCACCAGGGCGCTGGGGCTGGAGCGGGGATAGGGTGGGGCTTTCTCCTTTTACCTACCTGCCCACATGATCCCTGTGTCCCCCACAGGACAGCCCATCCCGGAGAATGGAGATGGCAAGGGAATGCCAAAGGCTGATGCTGAGTAAGCCTCCCTGTGCCTGACCTAGTCCCTTCACTGTGCGCGTGTGACCACCGTCGGTGCCCATGCAGGAGAACTAAGCCTTGTCCAAGGCAGGGCTCTGCTTTTCCGCCGGACACAGAAGTCTGTGAACACAGGAGCTGGGCCTGTCCCATTTAAGTGGGTCGGGGGACAGGCAGAGGTGCTGCTGCCTGCCTGGTCCCGTGACCTGACCCCTCTGTCCTCAGGCCAGAACCCGGGAGCCTGTCCGAGAAGGTTTCTCACCTGGAGGCCACACTCAGGAAGCTGCAGGAGGACCTGGAGAAGGTGACGGTGTGGGTGGGCTGGGGGTCAGCAGGGAATGTACAGGGCTGCCCTGGGAAAGGAGCCAGCGCCGTGACACCTGCCTCCCCCCTGACACCTGCCTCCCCCCACCCCAGGAGAGGGCCGACAGGGCAGCCCTGGAAGAGGAGGTCCGGAGCCTGCGGCACAACAACCGGAGGCTTCAGGCGGAGTCGGAGAGCGCTGCCACCCGCTTGCTCCTGGCATCCAAGCAGCTGGGCACACCCACCACCGATCTGGACTGAGCCAACTCTCTGGTCCAGCCTCAGCCTGGCTGGGGACCTGCTGGCAACTGCTCAGGCCCTTCAGGGCACCTGGGGCACAGTGGGGGCCCTGGGCCCTCCTCAGGAACTCTCCCTGCGCTCAGAGGCGCATCTTAGCACTGCCCCACTCCCCCTCCCGGAATTTGGTGGTGAAGTCCCCCTTACCCTGTCCCTGTTTGTAAATATTCTGTGGAGAAAAGGGGACTTCAGAGAGTAAAGAAGCCACTACTATTTGTGTCTGTGCGGGTGTTCATGACATGACGGGGGAAGGGGTTTTGCCCCCAGAGGCTCCAGCCAGGTTCCCGGGACCACTTAGAAGGACAGGCCTTTGGACCATTGGTCCAGGTTAGGTTGGCACTCACGGAGGCGTTCTCTGAAGCTAGGCCACCCCTTGGCTTCTCTCTCACAAACATTTCTTTGGTCTGTTGGGAAGCAGATGTTCACACCCCACACCTACTCTGCTTTGTCTTGGGAGCCGGCCCAGCCAGGCACTTGCCCTGGAACCAGACCTGAGGGAAGGAGATCAGGGGCAGAAGGGACAGAGGTGGACCTGCAGGGCAGGGGGAGGGATGGAGTTTAGGGATCAACGAGAGCCTGACTGTGCCCGGATGTAAGGGCCCTCTCACTTTTCAAGGTGCTGCCCCCCAAGGCAGGCTGCACCTCCTTTCTGTAGGTAGGATGGTGCTCCCTTGGCCCTAAGAGGTGACCGTATGACCCTGGGAAAGCCAAGGGAGAGGCGTGGCCTGGCTGGGAGGACTAGGGGCTCATTCGTTCCCCGGGAGACTCAGGCTGCGCACACTGCTCAGCTAAGTCAACCGCTTCCTCTGCTCCAGACCCTTCTCAGCCCTCCGGGTGCCTCCCGCGGCTCGCCCTAGCCACGCCCCCGGTACTGGGGTTCCATCAAGCCCCGCCTCTCCGGGTGCTACCCGGAGGGTTCGCTGGGGTCCTGACCTGGCAACCGCGCTCGGGGCCGCCCCTTGCACTTGGCCTGATCCCTGAGTGGCCCACCTGCTTCGGGCTCCACCCCTGGCTCCGCCCCCTGGGCCAGAGGCTGGAGCGCAGGCTCGGCTGTGCAGATGCTGTCTGGTACCCCGACGTTCCGCACCGGCTGGTGTCGTCCTCGAGGGCACAGTCCATCGGCGTCTGCAGCCAGGGCCTGTTGTTCCCAGGGTACGCGCTAGCTTTTGCTGCAGGCCCCACCGATAACCCACAGGCCTCTGCCTTCGCCTCCCGCAGGAACCCAAAGCCAGAATTTAGCCGCCGCCAGACTCAGGGCTGGGGTTTCCCCGCAGCGCATCGCCTGCCCCCGCCCCTTGCAGAATGCTCTCTGTGCGCCTGCGCACTTGAGAAGGCAGGGTCTAGCGGCCCAAGGCCTTTCACGAACACTGCTTTACTGCGCCTGCGTCGGGCTAAGCCGGAAGTACGTCCAGCTCCCCCTCTTCGGGCTGTGGCCTACCTTTTGTTTAGGCCTCCCCGGGCTGCAGGCTTTTTTATTTGGCCCTCCCAGAACAGGATGTCAAAGCAAAGGCCTCTACCTGGAATCTCCCCTTCCCCAGCAGATGCAAACTTTCCCTTAACCATCCAAGAGATGAAATTCAAACATTTGTCCAGTGTCCTTGGTCTTTTATAGCCTGACCCCATCAAATCTTTCCAGTACGGTCTCTTTTACCCGCCTCACTTTCGGACGCTGGTAAATGCTCTGTAAACACCCCACTCTGTTGATCTAAGACCTAAAGCTGATACGGCCTCTATGACGCCACCCTTCCTGAAACTAGGCCATCCCCACAACCGGTGGGCCCTACCGGCCTCTCGCCAGGCTGGGACAGCACCCGCATTAGCTGCCTGCTGTCATGCCCCGGGCATTTCATTCCTGAGGCCATCCCCAGACTGCAAGCTTCCGGATGGCAATGTAAATATTCATCCAGTTCTGGATCACTCATGTCCAGCAAGGTGGGCCATTTGCTGAAAGAAGGGAAATCTCCAGCCAGCTTGGCAATGAATTTATTAGTTCAGAGTAGAAAGAGCAAGAGTCCAACTGCTTTGATTCTTCAGTAAAAACTGAGCCTCTTGATTGGAGAGCTGCCAGCCTGCCCTCCCCCCTACTCTCCAAACAACTAGCCCTACTATTAAGGCACTTGAGAAAAGGGGAAACAGAGAAGTCTCAGACCGAACCTCCCTGGATCCTGGAAAGGGCCAGTGTTGTCCCACCAGTTCCCTCCAGCCACAGTTGAGCAAGGGAAGAGCTGGCAGAGACCTAGGCAGGGCCAGGAGGCCAGGCCCTCAAACGCTGGTGTTAGTTCAAGGACAATGCCAGCACCACACAGGGGCTGGTAAGGGACATTATTTTGGCACAAGGTGGGAATCAATCCATGATTGGAGGAAGACACTTGGTGATAAGGCTTTGTGGCCTCAAAGGCCATAGCTCCAGCCTGTCCCTCTCTCTAGGAGAGTATTAGAAGCTGGAGGGTTGGGATGGGTGCCCCCAGAATTCCCTGTAAGGAGAAGGGAGCTGAACATCAGGATAGGGGAAGAGTTTGATTCCTCCCTGCTCCCCCCTTTCCAGAGAAGTTAATGCTTCTGCTTAAGCACCTCCAAAAAGAGAGAGAGATAGACACTGCCAATAAAAGAATAAAATGCACTCCCCCCAGCCCTGGAAGACATTACCCAAAGAAGTTGGGGGCAGCTGGAGCACACCCCCCAGAATCCATAAGTGCTTGCTTTGGGAAGGCTTCAATCTCCTGCAACCCTGTGCTCCAGGCGGGGGTAAGTGTCACCCACTTAGGAGCTGATCTGACTCAGAAGGGCTGAGAAGTCCATGTCTGCGATGGAGGAGAAGTCTTCATCCCCTGAGAGGAGGCCGTTGGGGAGCCCAGAGGTACCCAGGGGAGCAGGAGCTGGGTCGGGGGGCCTCTGGGACCCTGTCACCAGGCGTGTTATTGCCTCAGGGTACTCCATCAGCATGGGCTCGGCTGTGTGTGGGGCCGCAGATACACCTTGGTTCAGCAGCTGCTGAAACTCTGAGTTGTCGACGCATGCCAGGTCTGTGAACACGGCGGGGTCAGCGCTGCTGCCCAGCAGGGCCCCCAGGTCTTCGTCAGCGTCAAATTGCAGCTGCAGCAGGGCCTCCGACAGCGTCCCTTCCCCGGCCTGGGCGGTCTTGGGGGCGGGGGGGACCACAGCCTGAGCAAGGCCCGGGGGGGCTAAGATTGGGGCTGGGGCTGGGGCCGGGGCTGAGGCCGGAACCGGGGCCAGGATTGGGGCAGGGGCCGGTGCCAAGGCAGGGGTCTGGTTTGGAATCTGCCCCGAAGGAAAGACCATGGGGGAGAACTCCTCGAAATTGATGGTGCTGAGGGATGGCGTAAAGGGATAGGGCTGGGGAGCTGGGAGAGAGAAACAGAGAGTCAGGGCTCAGAGAAAGCTTCAGAGACCCACCCTGCTGTCTGTGCCCCAGCCCCTGTCGGTAGGACTTAGGATGAGCCCCTCCCTAGGAGGTCCCAGGCAACACCCTCACTCCCTCCTGTTACTCCTTCTGACCTGTGGAGTTGTGTCCTCACCCGCTCCAGCCCCCCGAGCTCTCCCCGCCTCTGAGAGGAAGGGATGCTGTCCGATCAGCTGGTAAAACTTCACTTTACAGCTAAAAACTAAGGCCCAAGACACCAGGAGCCCAATGAGCATCCGAGTCGTGGCCTGAAGCAGGACACTCTGTTACTCTTTTTTGAGCTCCAGCTGACAGCATACATTCTGCTACATTAGAGATTTTGAGTCCCTAATTCTACAGAGAGCTGAGGGAAAAGACTGCATTTTTCAACGGTCTCCCAAGGCATCCAATACGGGGATTAGCTGACACAGTGGTTCTCAGACCGCAGTGCTCATTAGTGCATTAGCTGGTTCCTGGGCCACGCTTCCGAAGCCTCGGATGGCACAGGTCAGTAAGGAGGCCCGGGAACGCATGTCTTCGCCACTCCCCTAACGGTTCTGATGTAGGTAACGTCAGAGCCTCAAGCCCTGAGAAACAAGGGCCCAACAGAGAGCAGGCTTCAGACACTGTGGGCGAAGCTGACTCCTTGCCTGTCCTCCCAACCCAGGTATCTAAACCACAGGCAAACAGATTTGAGCCTGTAGTTCCGATGGGGCAACCGGAAATTCTTACCTGGCTTGGGGATGGAAGTTGTGCTTCGGGAAGGCACAGCAATGCGCCGGGGTGGAGGCCTGGGGTCAGTGGGTCCTGTGGGGCAAGGAAGGCTGGTCAGTTCCTAGCCCCTTCCTAGTCTCACTCCCCCACCCCACCCCCTTCCCTCTAATGCTCTCCACTGCCCCTCTCACCATTGAAGGGACTTTTTTTCATGATGCTCTTGAAGGTCTCATACGTCCTTTTGCGTTTCTCCTCAATCCGGTGACGATCATCTAGAAAAGTAATGGGGAGAAGTGGGCCTTGCTCTTTCCAGCTGGATCCCCAGAGCTTTCAAAGGACGCTCAGGAGGAAGATGATGAGAAGAGCTTTCCGTAAGACCCTTTCTCCAAACCCTCCCTGCCAATGAGAAGAGCCGCACGATACTGTGACAAGCAACAACTCTGAGAAGCTCAGAACTTTCTCAGAAGGCCTCTGTTAGCGACTGTGAGCCCTCAAAGGCCACGTGGATGCCTCCAGGTAAAGGGACCACGCGCGGGGGGGGGGTGGTGCGGGGGGAGCAGAAGCCCTTGTGGGACCCTGTCTCCAACTTGTTCTCTCACCTGCATTGCCCACATCCTAGCTTCCCCCCAGCCTGGATCCAGGCCCGGCCATGATCTTTGCGCTCTGGGGCAGCTGAGCCACGACAGGCTCGCCGAAGACCGGCAGAGACCCATACTCTTATCCCTGATGGTTGCCTAGTTCCGTCCGGAACCTCCAGGACTGCTTCTAAGTATTGCGGCAAGTGGGTAACTCCAGAGTACTCAGCGCCATGTCCAGAGCCAGCCGCGTCATCTCACCTCCGAAACCCGCTTCCTGCTCCCCCCGTGTCCCTGCACCACCCGTGGGCTCTGTCACCAAAGTTAGAAACCTTGAAATCGTCCTCAACACCTTCCTTCCTCTCACTCCCCACCATCCACGAACTTGACACACATCTACCGAGCACCCACTGCGCGCAGGCTCCATTCTAGCCCCTGTGGATATGGCTGCAAGCAGACGAGGAGCCTGCTCCCCTGAAGGCTGACACCCTAGTGACAGGGGGACAGGGATACAACTACATACAAGGGACAGGAGCTCTGAGGAAGAGACAC
The DNA here is from genome assembly GCA_004024625.1 of Mellivora capensis. Classification (NCBI taxonomy): domain Eukaryota; kingdom Metazoa; phylum Chordata; class Mammalia; order Carnivora; family Mustelidae; genus Mellivora; species Mellivora capensis. The sequence goes on along the minus strand of PISX010004929.1, from coordinate 8,810 downwards.
AACGTGATGTAAGAGAACCGGAAGTGAGGCTGGAGCGTTGAGCCTGGAGGTGGCCAGGGAAGCACTGGTGTGAGCCCAGCCTACGAAGACCTGGGCCCAAGCGTTCCAAGCCGAGGCAGGAGCTGGAGCACGGGTCCCGAGGAGGACAGCAGTGCAGGGGCCCTTGGCCCTTCGCTCAAGGCTCACAGCACATCTTCTGGACCACCGCGGCATCTTCCTTGCAACCGCCTCCCTGCCTTGAGGCTCTCCCTCTCTGATCCTCTACTCACTCCTCCCAGAGTGAGCTTCCAGATCCACTGGCGCCCCTTCCGTGCTTAAACTTTTGGTGCTCCCCACTGCCTTTAGGACGACATCTTGGATGAATGCCTTGAGCCTGACACTCAAGGCCGTCCTGCCAGCACCGGCTCACTGCCCACTGGCAGCTCCCACGAGGGTGTCCCCAGACGCAGTGGGCGCCCTCCAACGCCCCTGCACCTCTAGGTGCCTGTCCGCCAGCCTGGAGAATGCATTTCTGGGTCCTTCTCCACCTTAAATGCTCCCGCCCCATGCGGCCATCTCCAGCTCTTTGCACACACCTCCCTCTGTCTCACTGGTTACCCTGTCACTTAAGAATCTGTTCTGCATGTTTGTCTTTCTCATGTGACTGAGCTCCCGGAGCGCAGGGAACACATCTTAGTCATCTCTGTATTCACAGTCCCTGGCACAGGCCCTGGCACACGAGCGGGCACTTGCTAATTATTTGCAGAACGAACCGACGGCCGTTTCAGGGGTCGCTTTCCAAACTCTATCAGACCGCTCCGAGGGCAGCATACACTCTCAGGCTAGATGATGGGTTTGGACTGAAGATCATTCCGGCTGCTCCTAATGTGGTCAGGTGCCCGAAAGCCTGGACCAAAATCATGACGATGTGGTCGTGGCAAGAGACACACAGCGTGGCAGCAGGAGCCTGGAGCCAGAGAGCCTGGGTTTAAATACTAGCTCTGCGATCCTCGATGTGACCTGGGGCAAGTTAGACGCGATCTTCTAGAATCAGGTAATTCGCCGATATGCTTGGAATAGGACCAGACCCGTAATAAGGACCCAGTGCCCTTACTATTAATGAACTTACTATTGATGAACCCCTGCTCCGACTGCAGAGTGTGGCCCTCGCCCCCAGCGGCAGACGTCTAGCCCTGGCCTCGCTTTCGCGGGCATGAGTCCGACTGCCCTGCTGCTTCCCTCCCCAGCTGTGTACCTGTGTCTGGCAAGTACTGGAACTCCATGGGCTCACTGAGCTCCCGATCTGAAGGCCGCCGCAGCTGCATGGAGACACGCACGGGGGCCTGCAGGCTCGGGTCCGCGTAGGGAGGTGTCCGGAACACAATGGCCACTTGTCGGTGGACGTCAGCTTGTGAAAAGGAGCCTCGGGCCTCCCAGCCTGGTCCCGTGAAATACACTTCAATGTCCTCTGCAGGGGACGGGGCAGCAATGTGGGTCACTGTGCTCAGCTCACACAGCTGCCCGCCCCCCTCCCAGGGGCTGAGACTTGTTCCGGGAGATACGTCACTCTGCCACCCCTGAGGTGTCGGTGGGGGGCGGTGCAAGCCAGTCTCCCGACACTCATCGTCTCTGCTCAGCCTTGCCCCTCACCTCCTGGTCCAGGGTCCAGCCCTCTTCCTGGTGCGTACCTTTCTGCACCTTGTCACACAGAAGGAAGATCTCATCCCCGCCGAGGCAGCTCCCGGAGTTCCGGTTCACCCGGCAGATCTTGAGCTCAGCGGTGTTGGGGGCGCCTGAGGGTGTGGGGGTAAGGACGGAAGCCCAGAACCATCTATCAGAGGTCTCCAAGGCTGGCCCCCACGAGATACAACATCCCTGTCCATCCCAAAGTCAAGGCTGCCCACAGCTTGCTGACCACACCTCTGCGGCCAAGGCTGACTGATCCCGTGGCTCCCCCCCCCCAACTTTTCTGGCAATTGTTTACGCACTAGCACCTCCTGTGCACCCGGCGCCATGCCAGGCACAGAGAACACACAAACCCCAAACATCCCTGACCTCCCCCAGGCTTATAGTCTGGGAGAGCCAGTCTGGTCCCACTTTCTCTCTTTCTACTACACCCAAGCAACCTTCAGGGCCCAGTCTGCTTGGCAACAAACCCTTCCCTCCTGACCTCTACTTCATCCTGGTTTCCTATCCTTAGGGCTTCAGAGCCCTTTTATTTTCATTCATCCTGGTGGGTTACTTAATTAAAAGATCCCAATTGGTCGACAATGGCCCAGTCCATCTGTGAACTTCCTATAAGCTTTCATCATTGAATTACTAGTCTGCGCCATCATCTTCTTCCTGGGAGTTCATTTCCTGGGGTCATTAGTACAGTTCTGGGCACACCAGCCTCTCATCACATATTCAAAGGGGCCTGTCCTCCCTCTGACTCCCGGCCAGCCTGGAAGCTACGCCTCGAGGGCAGCTCGGGGTCGTCTTCGCCTTGTCCCGCAGCCAGCACAGAGCTGGACACAGAAGAGATGGCAAATACACCAGATGCCTGAACAAAGCCACAGCTCCTCTCTCAGGCCATTCCCAGCCAACCCTCTTCCTCCTTCCAGGCTCGTCCCTCTCCCCTTCCCACGGTTCCTTGGCCACTTACGGTTGTCAAAAATGGGATGAGAGAGGACAGGTGACAAGCGGAGGGGCCTGCCTGCCGGGTCCCGCACTGTCACCTGGAAGCAGAGCCGCACTGCGTTCAGGTCATAGTCCCCACGCTGTTCTTCTATGGGAACTGCCACAAAAACACATGGTCAGGAGATCGGGAGGCATGGTGGGGAATGGGGGGGCGGGGCAGGGAGCTCTGGGCTGGGAGGATTGCTCAAGGGTGTGTCAGACAGTGGGAGTCCTAAAGGAGGAGAGAGAGAAGGATCTAGACCCATCACTGACCTGTGTGACCCATCTATGGCCCTGGATGTCACGTCCCCTCACTGGCTCCCACTTTCCCCAACACTAAAATGGGAGTGTGTACTGAATGGGCAGCAAAATTCCAGCTGTACTAGGAGTCTTGGCCAATGAGGGAGAGACGCAAGGAAGGTGGCTTCGGAAGGCGGACAGAAGGTGGGGGTGCTTCAGCCAGGCCCCCAGCCTTTGCTCCCTCACCCCTCACCTTGGAAGGGATTGTTATTGGTCTGGATGCGTTGACTGATGGCCTGCTCCAGGTCCCGCTTCTTTACACACTGGATCCCCAGGTTCTGGAAGCTGAGTCCCCGCCAGGAATGAGTCCCACTGTCTCTGCCCAGGCTGCCCCTCCTCCACCCATTCACCAGATCACCACTCCGCTTCACCCCCTCGAATGGCTTCCTCCTGTGCTGCAAAGAAACCCACTCCCTACCTTGGCTGACAAGCACTTGTGCCCTGCGTCCTGGCCCTAGCCACAGCCTCTGCTGGTGCCCTACCCTCAGCTGCAGTGACTTTTTTCTGTTCTCCGAACACACTAAACTCACCCTCCACTTCAAGGCCTTTGCATTTGTTCACTCTGCTTGGACTGTTTTTTCCACGCTTCTCTGCTCTTTCCCACTACTCAAGCCTTAACTGAAAGGCGTTTCCTGACTTTCTGGCTCCCCGGCCTCCCCTCCACCAGTCGGCTGTTCCTCCAACCTAAAACTGTTTTTATTTTCACAAGTGAAGTTGCTTTGGGGGTTCAGAGGTGATTAGAGATCCATCCCCATCCCATGGAGCTCATAGCTACTTGACAGTGGAGATGCACAAACAGATAATCCAAGGCAAAGAGAGTCTGCTTGCAGAACTAGGAGTGAGGAATTCTGCCCTGTGATCAGAATGGAGTCCCACTGTAACAGCTGCACAGCTGCCCTGCGTCCTGTCCCCCTACCTCACCCCCACACCCTGCTGGTCAGGAGCTCACCTGTGGATGCAGCGGTCTGGGCAGAGCTCAGCCTCATAGAAGCCATCCCGGCAGTCTTTCCCCACAAGCTCATGGGGGTGAGGCCGGTGAGGGGGGTCTTTGGTGACCAGGGAGATGCGAACCGTCCCCGGCCCAGTGTAGCCATTGATCTGTTCAAAGTACAGAGAACATCTAGACACTCAGGAATTCCAGTCCCAACTCCCAGACACTGACTGCACCTGAGCCTGGAGGTGAGCCCGCTGGGCTTCCACAGTTCCTGCAAACCCACTCTGGGCCCCCCACCCCACCACGAACAGCCATGCTGACCTTGATGGTGGGGTGGGTCTTGGTGGTATCCGTGCTCCTCTCGCCTGGGATACTGCCCGCTGAGCGGCCCTCGCACTTGTAGCGGAAGCGCATTCCCCGCTGCTTGGGCTGCTCGATGATCTCCACATAGGGGCCAGAGGCCTGGGCAGGCTCTGCAGGAGGCGAAACCCGGACCAGCCCCCTTCAGGCCGCTGCCCTCCCTGCCCCAAACCCTGGGGGGCTCCTCCCCAGTCACTGAGAAAGGACGGTCCACTTACCAGACGGGAAGATGAGGGGAAACAGGTCTGAAAGGGGAGGGAGACAGGGGTGAGCACAAGCCCACTTCCCATCCTTACCAGGCAGCGCCTGCCGCCGCCCCCCCCCCCCAGAGGACAAGGAGGCAGGCTCCCTCCCTCCGAAGGGCACTGAATCAGGGCCTGCTCCCTAGAGCCTGCGTGGAACTAAGAAGGGGCAAAGAAGGCAGAAACACCTGTTTCCTGTGGGAAAAGTAGGTACAGTGCCCTCTCCTTACGGAGGAAAACGGAGTCAGGACCTGTTCTACTTCCACAAGGAAAACTAAGGGAGGGCACTCCCCACCCCTCATCCTGGGAGGAAACTGAGTCAGATACATTCTCCCCTAACAAGGAAAATAAGTCAGAACCGCCCCCATGGCCCCGGGGTGAAACTGAGTCAAAGCTCACCGCCCCCGCCCCCACCCCGGAGGATACGGAGTCAAGACCCCGCCACCCAAAGGGGAAACTGAGTCAAACCCTTCAAAGCCCGCCCCGCCCCGCGCCACCATCCGGCCGGCCGCTCCCTGCGCAGCGCCCATCGGCGCAGGAAGGGGCGGAAGGCGGCGCCGGGGCTCCCGTCGCTGTCCCCGCGGCCCCGACGCGGCCACCCCGCGGGCTCAGAGGCGCTCTCACCGTCCATGGCCGGGGTCCCGGGGGCGGGGCCGGGGTCGCAGCTGGGCCCGCAGCGCGCGCTACAGCCAAGCCATTCGCCAGAGGCGGAAATGCGCCGCGCGCGCCCGCCGCCGCGTCACTGCCGGGAATCCGACCGCGCCTGCGCGCTGCGCTGTCGCCGCCGCCGCCGCCGCCGCCACCGCCGTCAACACCAACCCCCGCGCGGGGCCAAGTGCGCGTCCCGCCGAGGACTAGAGGCCGCGCGCGCCGCCGCTGCCGGAGGCTGGGAACAGGCGCGTGCCGCTCCGGGGACTAAGAAGCCGCTCTTGGCGACGCCGCTCCCGGGGCTGGCGGGACCGTGAGGCTCCCTCCCCTGGTCTGGGCCCCGCCTGGAGGGCGGGCCCGGCGATTACTCACAATGTTTTTAGGGGATTTCGGGGCCCCCTCCCGCTGATCGGAGGAGTTTGGTGATGTCACCCAGCCCCGGTCTGGAGCCCAGCCAGGGCTGCTGGCTGCGGCCGTCTGCCCTGCGCAGGGAAAGGCCCGGGCCTGCTTCGCCCGCAAAGGCCAGGTGGCTGAACTCCACACGGTTTCCTAATCGCTGAAGGTGCTTCTTGGTGGTCGTCGCGGCAGAAGCATTTTTTATAAAATTAGCCATCCACCCCAGTCTAAAGCAGCGGGGGCAAAGGGGAACGACCGGACCTCTCCACCGCCAGTGCTTGTGCTTGGACCGTGGGCTTCACGGAGCCTGCTGCACGCCAGGGGCGACCGAGGCCGGGCCGCGTCCGCTCCCGCTAGCTAGGGGGGCCCGGGCGCTCGTGGGTTTAAGATGCAAATGCGTTTACTGTTCATTCGTACTGCGGATCCTGGGGAGCGGTGGATGGGCAGGCGGAAGTCTCCAGAGCCTCGACTCTGCAGCCAGATGTCTGTGTCTTAGAAGGTCCCGGACCCTTGGGGCCGCCTAAAGCAGTGGGGTTCTTTCCCCCTCTCCCCTGCCCATCTCCCCAGGGCCTACTGCTAGATTCCAACCGGTGGCCAGAGCATTTCCACTAATTACGCATCAAGTGACCTCTCGGCGGGGGTATCGTCTCCTCTCTCCTAGCCCTTATGCGGGGTGAGGGAGGAGGCTGGAGTAACCCCACTCCGGGCTTTCTGCTCATCTCGAAAGGAAGATAGATGCCCCACGGAGGGCAGCAGATTCTTCCCCAAATGGAGAAAGACCAAATTCGTTCTAAATTAGGGAATCATGTGGGAATTGGAAAAGATTGGAAATTCTGACTTGCTTTCCCAGGCTCTGAAAAAACAGGAAGAGAAAAGTGAAAACAGTTAACCACCCCTCCCACTCATTTCGGTTTCTCCTTTGGCTGGCCCGGATTTGAAGAGTCAACTCACTTTTTTTTTTTTGAGGAGACCGACTTCAGGTTGACAGAATGGATTCATTACAATCTTTGGTTAATGACACCCAGTGATTGATCCTTGCATGATCCTCTTTTTAAAATTCACATGTATTTAGGGCGACCGGGTGGCTCAGCCGTTAAGTGTCTGCCTTAGTCTGGGGTCATCATAATCCCAGTGTCCTCAGATAGAGTCCTGCATGGGACGCCCTGCTCAGCGGAAAGCCTGCTTCTTCCTCACCCACTCTCCCTGCTTGTGTTCCATCTCTCGCTGTGTCTCTCTCTCAAATAAACAAAATCTTTAAACAGAAATAAATAAAAGGGGCACCTGGGTGACTCAGTGGGTTAAAGCCTCTGCCTTCAGCTCAGGTCATGATCCCAGGGTCCTGGGATAGAGCCCTTCATCGGGCTCTCTGCTCAGCAGGGAGCCTGCTTCCCCCCTTTCTTTCTGCCTGCCTCTCTGCCCACTTGTGATCTCTGTCTGTCAACAGGCGCCCCTGTTACTTGCTTTTATTATGCAATGTATTACTAAGATTCATCTGTTCCATAGTTCATTCACTTTTTACTATTGTACACTATTCTGTTGTGTAAATATACCACGGTTTGTTTATTTATTCGGCCTGAGGGTGGTCACTTGGGTTTCTCAGTTGTTTTTTGGTTTTTGTTTTGTTCTTCCTATTATAAACAATGTGATTAAGAACATTCCTATGTGTGTGTCCTCTCGTACATGTACCCAGGGCTTATTTGGGTATACACCCAAAAGTGATTTACTATAGACTATAGAATTTCGCTTTATCAATTTTCTTTTCTTTTTTTTTTTTTTTTTCGGGGACCGGCTTTATTGCAAGCACCCTCGGGCGACTCTGGGGGAAAGAGAGTCGGGAAGTTGTGCGTGAAGCAAAGAGGTAGGGGCTTATATGGGGTTCCGCTGGTGAAGTCCGAAGAGGAGGTACTGAGACCAGGCTTTATCAATTTTCTAAATAATGCCTTGTTTCTCTAATATCCTCCAAAATAACCAATAGGCATTTTAAGTTTTTAAAAAAAGGAATTTATTTATCTATTTGACATAGACAGAGCACAAGCAAGGGGAATGGCTGGCAGAGGGAAAGGGAGAAGCAGGCTCCCCACTGAGCAAGGAGCCCAAGTTGCTGCTCGGGGCTTGATCCCAGGACCCTGATCATGACCTGAGCCGAAGGCAGATGCTTAACCCACTGAGCCAACCAGGCACCCTGATCAATAGGCATTCAAAAAAAAGTAATGAATGCATAGATTTAAATACATTCGATGTACTTTGATCTATTAATATTTGATCTATTGTTATTGAAGTTCAAATTGTTCCATCTCCGACCAGTGGAAACCTTTTCAACTTTGTTGTTTGGGCCTTTTGACACAACTCCACAATTCTAGTGTCCAAGATCTGGAATTGGAAAGCTTTCCAAGGAATCTGGTTCTTCTTAGTGGGAAATGGTATTTAAAGATCTCAGTCTGGGGGCACCTGGGTGGCTCAGTGGGTTAAGCCTCTGCCTTTGGCTCAGGTCATGGTCTCAGGGTCCTGGGATGGAGCCCTGCATTGTGCTCTCTGCTCAGCGGGGAGTCTGCTTCCCCCTCTCTCTCTGCCTGTCTCTCTGCCTACTTGTAATCTCTCTCTCTGTCAAATAAATAAATAAAATCTTAAAAAAATATATCAGTAAGTATTGATACTGGGTGAGTATTGTACCTCTTTTCAATAAATAGTTAAGTTATATATAAAATATGAAATGCGTCAGGAGTTCACATTGGTATCTCCTTTTCAAATTTAGGACTACAGGGTTTTCTTCCCTTTTTTTTTTTAAGATTTTATTTATTTATTTGACAGAGAGAGAGATAAATCACAAGTAGGCAGAGAGGCAGGCAGAGAGAGAGAGGAGGAAGCAGGTTCCCTGCTAAGCAGAGAGCCTGATGCAGGGCTCGGTCCCAGGACCCTAAGATCATGACCTGAGCCAAAGGCAGAGGCTTAACCCACTGAGCCACCCAGGTGCCCCAGGACTACAGGGTTTTAACTTAACCTCAATCATCTTATGTATTTATCCTGTGTTAAAAAAAAAATCTCAATTCTTTTTCCAGAAATAGAAAAATCCATCCTCAAGTTCATATGCAGTCTCAAGGGACCCCCAAATAGCCAAAATAATCTGGAAAAAGAACAAAGTTGGAGGAGTAATACTTCCTGATTTCAAAACATACTATAAGAGACCACTAATCAAACCAATGTGGTACAGACATAAAGATCAATGAAATAGAATAGATACCCAGAAAAATAAACTTTTACATATATGGTTGAATGATTTTTAAAGATTTTTTTTT
>PISX010004928.1:0-114317 GCA_004024625.1 Mellivora capensis | reverse complement strand
CTGCTCCTCATCTGCCCTAAAGTCAAACTTCATGACCCTGGTCTTTAAAGAGGGTATAGGGCCCTTGATGAAGGAAATTCCAGGGTTCAGAGTCTTGAAGGATGAAGACATAAGGCCCTGGGGAGGAACATTCCTTTAGTCCTAGGGAAGAAAGCCAGTGCAGGGATTTCTACAGCTACATCTAGGGCAATGGCCCCATGGCCAGATCTGAGGATGGGGCCCACGTTCCTTATAGCTCATAGATAGGTTGCTTGGGGTGGTTGGATATAGAAGAGGAAGCTAATCATAGGGTTAGAAGGAGATTGTTATTTAAAAACATAATGGTCACTGTCTCTGGCTATAATTAGTGTAATCTGATTTTACTGTGTAGGATCAAAAAGTTAAACCAGAACAATTACACTTCTCAGTTTATGATGTGGTTGTGAATGAATTATTGATTAGCAGTGTTATTCATTTTCGAAGAATTAGAATGCCAGAAACCACACTTAAGCCAAAAGTTGTATTAGAATTAAATCTTTTTTCCCTCTCCAAATTTGATTATTGCCAGCACTTTTAACCTTGTGGTGATTCAAAAATATAAGTGTCATCTATTAGATGCTGGAAATATCAAAAAATTAAAGTATGGCGATTCTGTGGGGCCTTGAACTGTGCTTCCCCTTTATTATAACTCCTGTGTACCGACTTGGGCCATATATGTGACAGAAGAGTGTTTAGGGTTCCTAAATATGAAACTTCATACCCACTAGTGAGGCCCAGCAAATTCCTAGCTAAAACTCTCCATCAAGATAGAAAGTTGTAGGGACGCCTGGGTGGCTCAGTTGGTTGGACGACTGCCTTCGGTTCAGGTCATGATCCCGGAGTCCCGGGATGGAGTCCCGCATCGGGCTCCCAGCTCCACGGGGAGTCTGCTTCTCCCTCTGACCTTCTCGCTCATGCTCTCTCTCACTGTCTCTCAAATAAATAAATAAAATCTTAAAAAAAAAAAAAAAGAAGGTTGTAGGTGAAGAGCTCTATGGCCGTAGGATAATCATATTTCAAGAGGGTTTTCTTTTAAATCGGCCAGTCAGAGAAAGACAAATCCCGTATGATTGCGTTCGTATGTAGAATTTAAGAAACAAACCAGCAAAGGAAAAAAAGAGAGAGAGAGAGAGACAAACCCAGAAACAGACTCTTCACTCTAGAGAATGTGCTGATGGTCACCAGAGGGCAGGTGGCTGGGGGGCGGGTGACATCGGTGACGGGGACTAAGGGGGCGACATGACACCTCCTTAATGCCTGAAACGAGTATAGCACTGTGCGTTATCTCAAAGCACTCTTCATCACAGAGCGTGACTCAAATTTACAGTAAACCAGTGTGTTTGCTAAGAAATCCCGCAGTGGCTAGTGACACGGTCGGGAAATAAAATAGAAAAAAAAAAAAAAAGATGAAGAGAAATGGGTCGAGCAGGAAGCAGAGGAAAAAAGAAGGGAGAACAAAAAGGGGAAAGAGGTTGTCTGCCCTGGATGGTGCTGGGTGCTAGGTTGAGAAGGGTTCCAACTGTCCCTTAATGAACAGCCATATTATTATCCTTATTATTATAGATTTTATTTATTTATTTGAGAGAGGTGGGGAGCAACAGAGTCAGAGGGAGAGGCAGGGAGCCTGATGTGGGGCTTGATCCCAGGACCCCGAGATCATGACCTGAGCCAGAGGGAGACACTTAACCTGTTGAGCCACCAAACATCCCACACAAAGCTTTTCTTGTAAAGATTCCACTTCCTGGAGCAGTGGGTGTTAAGAAATTAAAATTATGTGACCTATGGGTAAGTAAAAGTTAAAGAACTGAAACCCCAAGTATAAAAATCGTGCCAAACCTCTTAATTCTCCCTTGAATTTGGGGACCAAATTAGGAGATTGGAGTTCCAAACTCTACATGGGACCAATCAGCATTGTTGTTCCAGCTCCCTTCTCATTAATTGAAGGTGACGATCTAATGGAATGCTACTACTGTGCTTCGTTCACATGCTTTAAACACAGGTGGGGCTGCGGAGGAGAAGACACCCCACTTTTCTATGGCACTTGTAACTCAACATACTGTTTGTTCTGTTTAGTCTCTTGGTTGTTCTAAGTATAATTCATTTATTTTGTTAGAATTAAATGTAGAAGAGATTCATTGGGTGTGGTGGATAAAAGTCCCCTTTTGTCAGCAAAAGACATTTTAACCTCGGGACATATTCATATTCTTAATGAAAGCTTTTAAGCGGGCAGCTGTACCACCTTACTTAAAAAAAATAAAATAAAACAGTACAGTTGAGCAGTAGAGATTCAAAATCATTAGCGTTAGGTAGAGGAGACATCTTGATGCCTTATAAAAACCAACTTTGTTAAATTAACTGGATATTTTGGCATTGTGTAAATGAAGTCGTAGTTCTGTAAACATTAGATTAGATGACATCAGATTTTTTTCTGCTGGAGATAGCTCTGGTGATTGAATTCAATGTTTTAAAAATTCAGTTAAAAAAATTAGTGATTTGGGGGGCACCTTGCTGGCTCAGTCAGTAGAGCGTGCGACTCTTGATCTTGGCGTTGTGAGTTAGAGTCCCATATTGGGTACAGAGATTACTTAAAAATAAAATCTTAAAAATTTTTGGTGATTTGGTTTTAAAATATACACACACAAGAAGTTTAAGTTATTTTTTATTGGGGTGAATTTATTTAAAAGTGGTTGGGGGTTGGGACATACGTAAAAATTAAAAACACGCATCGTGGGGTGGCGGGACTACTTGGAACAATACAGATTTCTCTGTCCAAATAATATTTTACAAATCTAGTGTTCTTTTCATTTTTCAAAAGTTTCCATGTATATTTTCTCATCTAATTCTCCAGTTTTTTTAAAGTAGCGCAAATTGTTACGTGTCCCAGTTTGGAGGTGAAGAGAATCCATCTCGGGCAGGTGACCTGACTCTAGCCTAGACTGACAGGTTGTTACGTAACAGTCCTCACATCGTTCACACGTCCCTGTATCTACTCCCTTACGTCGTCTACACCCGCTTAACCGCTCTGACTCATGTCGTTTTTGGCCAGTGGAACAACAGCAAACAGGGTACGCACAGCGGCATGCCGGGGGCTTGTGCAATGCTCTCTCCCTTTCTTCCTGCTGCGGATCTTTGTGGTCCCAGGTGCAGCCTGAATGGGCCTCCTGGAGGCTGGACTGGAGCCTCAGACGTGTGGATGAGGTCAGCCTCGCTCTGCGGGCTCCGGCAAGACAGCCAAGGGGGTAGAACCAGCCAGCCTGCCCTCGGCATCATGAATTAATAATCCATCGTTGTCTTAAGCCACTACCTTTGGGGATGGTTTGTGAAGCATCAAATGCTAACTCCCAAACCTCCAGTCAGAAGGAGGGAGACGGGCAAGACCAAAGTCCAGAACTTGGGGATCCAATTTCAGCACTCCGCCGGGGGATGGAAAAGTGGGTCTTTTACCCAGAACTTGAAAGAAATTGATCTAAAGGATTTTAAAGATTGGAAAGGGAGAAATCGGATCCTTTTACAGTGACTCGCAGAGGCTTTAGTTTTCGCTTATTTTTACAAAATTCTTTTATCTTTGTAACTGAAGAGCTGTTATCTACCCACTCTTTTTTTTTTTCTCTCTATTTGTTCCGTCATCTCTTATATCATAGTATGTGGCTTTTATTAAGGGTTAAGTTTTCTAGGGAAAATGTAAGCTAAAACTGCTCAGGTTTATTCATTTATTGTCTTGACATATTTATAATTCAGGGCATATGTATTTTACCTTCTACAGGCCTGTGGTGTTGAATAAAATAACCAGGCGAACACAGGGGAACATTTTTTTATTTTCAAACTTACCTCTGCAGGGGCTGTGCCCACTCAGGTCAGTAGTTCACAGCTGCTTAAAAATAAAACAAGCTATTTTTGTTGTTTTACATGACACCAAAAAATCACGCAGAGGATCCCAAGGAAAACAAACATTCATGCTTTCAGTATTTGTTGTCTCAGTAGTTGCTTTGGTGAATTTCCTTCAACTCTTCCTCAGTTTCTTCTCATTTTGTACAGAGATTGATCTTTTTGAGGCCCCAAATAAATTTCTTTTAAGTAAGATTTAATTTGAACAGGGATGGGGCAGCAGGTACAACAATGATTTTCTAAGGGCAGCCGGCCGCAACTTTGAAGCCCAGCCCCATAGCCATGGCTTCATAATGCCCCATTGGAAAAAAAAAAAAAAAAAAACCCACAGAAAAGTAAACATTTTGACAAGGATCTAGACATCAATTGGAGCTTATCCAGTATTAAACAGAAACACATGCTTTGTTCAAGGCATTTCCAGAAACAAAACCATCCTGCCTTCTTTATTTTATTTTTTTTAAGCTCCATCTTCCATTTATGCTATGTCATGGCTGAAGGAGGCCATGAATTGGAAACAAAGGCAAATTCTCCCAAGCAGAGTCTGAAACATGTCTACCCTCCCTTCCCGGTGCCTTTCCCCATGACCTCGAGGCACCGTGCCCTTCCATGTGTTGCTAGAAATACGCTTTGGCCAGGTCTTCATTATAGATGCCAAAAACAAGAAAGCTGAGCGAACACCCCTCCCTCTGAGGAAAGTGCTGAGAGTCAACCCTCTCTCTGGTTTTCTTTTCCACTTTATTTGAGCGGTAGCTGCTGCTGCTGCTGGGGGTTCCCTGTCTTATGGAAGCTTCCCATCCTCCTCTCAACTAAAAGTTCGAGACGTTTGAGAAGTTACCTCATACACCAGGGCCAGGAGAGGGTCTGTGCGCATTTTCCAGACTATACAAGCCCCAAATTCGAAGGACTGTGATCTATGAGGTGGTATGGACCTTGGGGACGCAAAACCAGATCGTCAAAGATCTTTGTCAGTCCTGTGGGCTAAGTCAGCACCAAACCTAGACTATTCTTCTTTGTTTTCATAGGAGTTGTACAACTGGGTACTTAACTAAAACTTTTCACTTTTCAACTCATTGTACTGGTGTGGATAGGATGCCTTTCTAATTCTATTGAAAACAGAAAGCTGCAGTGTTAGTAGGATGTAGGTACATTGCGGCACTGACAGTGTTTGGGCCAAATTTCTTTAAAGATCATTTCGTTTCTAATCATTATAAAATAACCCTCGGAGTGAGGCAATTTTACATATTAAATTTCACAATTACCTGTTTATAAAATTTACAGGCAATAAAAGGGGAAAACATCTGTATTTCATATTTCTTTAAAATCAGCCTTGTAAGTGATGTTTCCAAGACCACCCACTGGAGAGATGTGGAGGTACAAAATGGTCCTAAAAATGTCTCCAGACCCACATAGTCCTTCCACTGCTCATGCTCACCATTTTGGTTTCCAGAAGGAGCTTGAACACCTTCCCTCCTTCTCTGGGAATTCTCTACTCAGACAGAAACAGGTCTAAGAGGGGGCCGACCCATGTTTTTCCACTAACAGCATCTTCTGCTGCTTAGAACTGGCCCGTGTCGCTTCTCCACATCTGGCTGTCTGTGTCGCTGTCGTGGGAACCACTGGCCACCCTGGAGATCTCACTCTGCCATGGAAGGATGGCCGTGGGTAGAAACATTCCTCCATCGGGCTTTGTGATGGCAGACTACATCCTTTGTCCTGTCCTGGGCGGGGGCAGGAACTTCCCTCCCCTTGGGAGCTCCCTTGGGGCACATCCCTTCAATCACCGTTCCTCAGAAAAACGAAGACTCCCCTCCCCGCCTTGGTATCCGGTCAGACTCTCTGGCTGGATTTCACATTGAATTCCGCATTTCAGGACTCCCAATTTATTTATGAAATATCAGCACAATTGGTCACACAGCAAGTTAATGGAAGCTTTACCCCCAAGTCTGAGATTAATTGAAATGGGATCAGCCAGACGAGTTGGTACCAAACCAAGGCATCCTGGGGTACGTGAAGATTGGCACGGGCCAGGCTCATATGGAATGTTTTAAGGGAAACCATTTTTAAACTCCCAACATCCCTGTGTTCTCTTTTCCAAATTTCTCTCTCTGACAAGGCATGTATCTTGGAAGACTCAAACACCGGTCTTCCCACCTCCCCTTTCAGAATTGCCCTTATCCGGTTTTATGAAGAAAGGCATGCCTTTCACTCACCCGGGATCTTATCATTGTGCAGTGCCCCAGGGTGTACAGATCTCTGGGATTCCAGACAAAAAGACCATTTGGAATGCTGTTGTCAATGAAGCCCTCTTTGATCAAGGCACCATGAGCTCATGGTAAATCTTCATGTCCTTCTGTCTTACATTTACTTCTCTTATATGCATGGCAAGAGGAGTCACTTGTGGTGATCTGAATTCACTTATCCTGAGGAACAGAATGACAGTGCGGGAGGATTTTCATTCAGTGACCTTGGCCTCTTTGGCTGTGTGTGTGGAGATCTGTGTCCCATGGGAAAGGCAGTACATTTGCAGTATGTTGAGGATTAGCATGAACCCTTAGTCTCCTCATTGTACCTCTGCACTCACTTGCCTCCTGTTCATTTCATCATCGTCACTCAGCGGCTCTGCAATTTGAGTCAACCCTCAGTTCCCTCATCTCGAAAGTACCATTAAACTAGTGCCCACCGTAGCAGGCTGCAGTGAGGACTAATGGAGACAGTGTCAGGAAAACATTTCAGAGAAGACCCGAATAAAATATGCGCTGAAGAAAAGTTTGTTTAATGGATAAGGCCACTTACAGATTTTCTTTTTGTCTAGTTACAATAGGGGAGCATCCTTGGGCAAAACCAACTCTCCAACTGAGGGATAAAGAACTCAGCCTTCCCCAGAGAGAAGTCTGGCTTCTGACCTTGTTTTCTGGGAGGGAATCTCTAAGGCCTTAGAATGTGTCATCTTAGAGAAGTTGTCCAAAAGTTGACACTGAGAAAAGTGCTTCTGTTTACCTGTAGGCCTTTGGCCAGCCAGATGGGAGCAACGCTGTTTGGAGTGAAAGCTCTGGGCTGCACCAACCATGGGATTTATGATGGGGTTTGCATCATGCATGAGCCGGAGGGGCTGGAGACTGAGGTCAGCTGTCTGGGCAGTTAGTCATGCCGAGGTGATGGAGCCCCAGTGAAGTCTCTGGATGCTGAGGCATGAATGAGCTCCCCTGCTTGGAAACACTCTCTGCATATTGTCACACGTCAGTGCCAGGAAAGTAAAGTGGATCCTGACTCCCTGGGGAAAGGACAGCCAGAAGATCCACATTTCACACTTTCTTTGACTCTGCTCTGTATCCCCTTTCCCTTGGCTGATTTTAGTCTGTATCTCTCAACTGTGATAATCCTAACAAGCAGTATAATAGTTTCCAGTGTTTAGCTAAGATCAAAGTGTACCTGAAGCCCTTCTAGCTAACGATGGAACCCAACAGCAGTCTTAGGGATCCCTGAAATGATGAGCGCTGTCAGAAGTGGGCGTGGTCTTATTCATTTCATCTTGCATATAAATACTGACTCCCTGTGTTGTACACCTGAATCTAATACAGTATTATAGATCCACTCTTCAATAGTTAGAAGTGGGTGTGGACTCCTCTCTCTAAATCTTGCACCTGCAGAAGGACTTTATCCTTGTACCCATATGCTTGATGCTTTTGTGTCAGCTAATTTGGATTTTGTGATAATGTGCTTCGGAACTCGGTAATTAATTCTTATTTTCCAAATAGGGACACGTATGGAGAAGAATTCCTTAAGCTGACTGGTCACCAAGAAAGAACCTGCAAATCCTCCTGCGTTTTTCTGAAGGCCATCACTAGGCAGCTGTCTTGGGCCTTGGCTCACATCAGCAGCATAGGGCGCTCCGCACAGATGAGGAACTGGGTTGCTTTGGATAAGTCAGTCTCTTATGACTTCTGTTTCTTTCGAGAACCCTGCCTAATACAGGGGTGGAGGCTCCTAAACATCATCTCAAGGTTATTGTTGAAGGTGAGCTGGATCCAGCCTACTGAGCTACTCGAGTGAAAGAAGAAAAGAAAAACGGAATGTCTGGGTTGGAAACAACATATAGAAAGAAGCCTTTTCTATTTCCCTTGTCCATTCCAGGCATTCTGCTTGTGTATAGGTGATTATCAGAAATATATTGTTCTCAATATGATCCCTGTAGATTGTTTTTTCATGTTCTGAAAAGGATCTATTCTCTCTCTCTCTCTAAAAAAGATTTTATTTATTTGAGAGAGAGTATGTGTGAGAGTGAGCTGCGGGTAGGAGTAGTGGGCAAGGGACAAGCAAGCTCTTTGCTGAGTGTGGAGCCTGACATGGGGTTTGATCCTATGAGCCTGACCAGGATCATGACCTGAGCTGAAATCAAGGTCAAATGCCCAACCAACTGAGCCACCCAGGCACCCCTGGAAAAGATATGTCCCCGTAACAGCTGCCAATGAAAACGACAGCTCAGAAAACCTAGTGCAAACTTGTGGCCACAATTTAAGGACAGCATTAATAAGTGGCAATGAATTACTCATCATCTTCCATGTGATTAAATACAATTCATGCATTATCTCGCTTGGTCCCCATCCCAACAATGTAGAGTAGCCATGATGTCTCCCATGGCAAAGCTGAGGAAGCTGAAGTTCAGAAGGCTTTTGAAAGGGGGGGCATGTAGATAGATTGAATGAACAGAAGCAGGATTGACAGCCCTGCTATTAGATTCTGAAGTCCACGCTGATGTCCACAATAGCCAAACTGGAAGGAACCAAGATGCCCTTCAACAGATGAATGGATAAAAAGATATGGTTCATACATACAACGGAATATTACTCAGCTATCAGAAAGGATGAAGACCCACTATTTGCATCAATGTGGATGGAACTGGAGGGGATTATGCTGAATGAAATAAGTCAAGCAGAGAAAGACAATTATCATATGGTTCCACTCATATGTGGAACATAAGGAATAGCGTGGAGGACCACAGGGGAGGGGAGAGAAACTGAGTGGGAAGAAATCAGAGAGGGAGACAAACCATGAGAGACTCTGGACTCCGGGAAACAAACTCAGGGTTACAGAAGGGAGGGGAATGGGAGGATGGGGTAACCGGGTGATGGGTATTAAGGAGGGCACGTGTGGTGATGAGCACTGGGAGTTATACACACCAGTGAATCATTGAACACTACAACAAAAACTTGTGATGCACTATATGTTGGCCAACTGAACATATTAAAAAATAAAGTCCATGCCAGGCCCTGCCTACTGTGTCCTGCTGCAAGTTGCGTTACAGATCTCTCTAGTCATGGCTCACGGGAGGGAAGAGTGTATTGGCCCAGCCCTTTAGCATGCATAGACAGTCAAATGAGTGCCCACTACATGGAAGGAACTTCTTCTTGACCAGTGAACTGAGAACACCAGGCCAGAGAGAAAGGCCGCACAGGCCAGTAGGGGCATGAGCTGCCACTAGAAGTCTGGATGGTCATATCCCGGGACTCTGACATGGAAATTACATATCGTGGGGACCCATTTGCAAGAGCGGGTAGGGTGACAGTGACGTAGCAACTTGACTCCAGGGCTGGACACTGGACTCTAATCTTGAGTTCTAACATAACTGCCTTGTGCTCTGGGAGACTCACCTTTGCTAGGCCTACGTTTTCTTACCTATAAAAGGAAATTCAATTAGAAAATCCTATACTTTTTGGGTGCCTGGGTGGCCTAATTGGTTAAGTGTCCGACTCTTGATTTTGGCTCAGATCATGATCTCAGGGTCCTGAGATCGAGCCCCATGTCTGGCTCTGTGCTGGGCATGGAGCCTGCTTGAGATTCTCTCCCTCCCTCTCCCTCTGCCCCTCCACCACCTCCCCCTCCCTCTCTAAAGATAGATAGATAGATAGATAGATAGATAAAAGTAAATGAGAAAGTCATTCAGCTGATGTTCTTATAAGCAGAAATGAGCAGAAAACATTCCTTAAGATTAAATATCGTGGGCGCTTGGGTGGTGCAGTCGGTGAAGCATTCAGCTCTTGGTTTCAGCACAGATCATGATGTCAGGGTTGTGAGATTGAGCTCAGTGCTCATCGGGCTCTGTGCTCAGCACGGAGTTGGCTTAAGACTCCCTCTCCCCACTGCTCCCCACCCTTGTATACTCTCTCTCTCTCTCTCTCAAATAAATAAATCTTTAAAAAAGAAATCCTGTACTTTTGCAAAGATTGTGCAAACCTTTATATAAAACATGACCCCCAAACTGAGTTTTTGTGGCTGACTGCGAAAGAAAAATATAGATTTGTTGTGCAAGTTTCCCCTTGGAATCACTTACAGTCCTCATTATCTGCTCTATCTCACTGTGTATTTGTCTAGATTCGCTTGAGAAGAAAAATCCTCAGTAGAAACAATCACTCCATGCTTTTGAAAGACAGTTTTCATCTCCTCAGTCTTCCATTAAAAAGCCTGAATTGTATCCAGTGTAGTCTAATGAGAGAAATTATTTCACAATGTCAGTATGTCACCTTGAAGAAGTTTACCCATTTAAGAATGGGTTTTGAAGTGTACAGAGAGGCATAATTTGCATATGTTTGTTTCCTACAACAGTGTTTTTCCAAATAACACATCTGTCCTGTCTCTATTTGCCTGGAGCAATATAGAATGCATACTCTCTTTGAAAGAGAGAATTAATAATGCATCAGGGAACTTTCATCTGGAACAGCAGCTCAGATGTAGTCCAGTTGGTATCGAATGCAAGATATTAATATCCTAGTCTCTGGGAGGGCAGAATCCCCATACAGATTGCCACCAACATCACTTATATACTTTAATTTGACAGTCACTCATTTACTATATGCTAAGAGCCAGGACCCAAGCCAGATGAGGACTATAAAGTAAACTAATGTCTCTAAGATTTGGTTTCCTCATCTCTGAAGTGCTCATCCTTGTAATATTTACCCCAAAAAGAAATAAGCTGGTGCATTTAAAATACCAGTCTCTGGCCTGGTGGAGATATTCAACAAATAGTCATTTCAGTGGAGCAGATGTGAGCCCTTGTTGCCTTGAAGGAACTGAATGTGAGTCGTGAGGATTAGTACTGTCCAAACAATCAGCAATAATATACGTCAGAATGTGATCAGCGAGATTAGAATGGCAGGAACACAATGGGGATACCTGGAGGCAGAAGAGGGACTTTTGTTTAGAGAAATTAGGTAGAATTTGGTCATGACACTACCATTTCTTTTCTACCTTAAAAGGTTAGGTTTTCATGTGCAGTATAAGGGTATTTGATATACAGACTCTTCTTCAAAAATTAGCCATGATCAGGATAATATAGCCAGCAAGGTGAACCTCTCTGGTGAAGTATCACAGTCATCTACTAAGAAGTAGTTTGAAGAGGCAGGTTTTAGAGCCTCGACTCTTGTTTGTTCTGTTCAGCCCTTGTCAGTGACTTGATTATCATGTAGTCAGATGACAGAAAGTAGGAGAGATGGTATATGTGGAATCGCAAACCCAGTGGGTTGCATCCTGTAAGATGATGTCTACAAGCAAATATATTCATAGTTCTGCCATGAGATCCACCAAATAATGAGGCTCTAGAGTTTGGGTGGGGAAAGAAAGAACTTGATTTTAGCCACCTGTGAGTCATGCATGAGAGAGAATCTAAAAACTCATTGAGAGTTTACTCTGCCGTATTAAAATTATTTCACTCAACAAACATCTCCTAAAGGGCCACTGTATGTAAAGAATGTACATCAGTAAAGACTACACACCTGGACCTTGTGATCTCAGGACTTAAATTTTAATGGAATAAACAGAAATTAAATGAATTTCACAGTTGAATATTGCACTACAGTTGTGACAAGTGCCAAGAGGGACAAGTACACATGTAACAAGGGGACCTGAACTAATGGCAGGGTCAAGAGAGGCTTCATGGAAGAAGTCACTTTTGCTGAGAAAGAGATTTGGGGATTAACCAGGTAAAAGAGAAAGTCTTCCAGGTAGAGGAGACAGCATTTATAAAGGCCTTCAGCCAAAATTGAGAATTTAGAAGAAGATAAGATATGCCAGGATTGAGCCTCAAAGGAGATCAGTTCAACTGGTAAGACTCAGTATCTCAAGTCGACTAGATGATTAATATGAGGTGGAACATGGTCAGTGCTGTGAAGGAACTCAGAATCAAGTTTTGCTGAACATTGGAGATACTTCCCTTTGCCTGGGGAGTTAGGTACAAATTCACCAAGAAGGTGATATTTCATTTGGGTCTTTAAAGAAAGATCTGGTTGTGGCAGGTAGGGTTAGGTATTCTCAACAAGCAAAGACCCTTTAGCAGAGGATAAGAGAACAGTAAATTACATTACTTAACAGAGAGGCAGGAAGAAAATCAGGACAGTGTAGGATCATGGGAATTAAAGGATGACAGCAGGACAAAGAGGGAAGGGCCACAATTCGGAATGGTTTCACAGAATTCAAAATAAGATGAGGCCTGAACTAGATCTACCATGAACTGAAAGTTATTGATGAACTTAGACCGAGCTGTGAGGAGACCGAGCTGTGAGTAAAAAGTGAGTAAATGGAGAGAACAGGTAGATAGCAGCTGATATACCTAGAAAACTAAAAAATGTAGGGTTTTTGTGGCAGGATCCCTATGGTGTTCATTTTTTTGTATTTTTGGAAGGACGCATAGTGCAGTAGTCATGTAGTAGTTATACAAAAATTAATTTCAGTTGTTGGATGAATGAATATTGGGGAAAAGAAAGGTTAATTATACTAGAAATGGGACAAGACTTTGGGGAAAAAGAGTTGATATTATATTCTGTCTCTAGCAAATTACTAACTTTGTGACCTTGGGCAAGTCATTTAACCACTTTGAGCCCTACTTTCCTCACTTACAAAATGAGGATAATGATAATTGATCTAATTTCCCAAGAGAGTTGGTGAGCATGTAAAAGTAAGAAACTTTACACGAATGTGCTGTATAGACTGTGGGGTGCTTACCTAATAAAAGATATTTTAGTATTCGAAGGACTAGAAGCTGTCAGGGACTGATGAGGTGGTCAGCTCATTGCCTCCTCTTCCTGGACTACATTTCCCAGGGACACCTGCACCAAAAAAGTCATGTGTTTGAGGTTGAGCCAATGACGTGTGAGCAGAGTTGATATGTGCTGCTTCCAGGACTCAGCCATTGAAACCTCCCAAAAGGGCTCCTGTATGTTTCTTCTGCTTCTGCTGGTTTGATGCAGATGGGCGGGGGACCTTGGAGATTTGATGGAGGTACACGTTCTTACTACCAATTAGGAAAACAGTGTGGCATTAGCTTCAAAATTTGAACGTCCTGCCATTGTACTCCTAGGGATATGTGCTCTAGAGAAACTTGTAAATGAGCTTTTAGGAGACATACATGAGTGAGTTTATTGTTTATAATAACCCAAACTGAGCGCAATCCAGATGCCTTTCAATAGGAAATCCAGTGTCCATCCACAGACTAATGGAGAAGACAGTTCATGGTCACAAAAACTAAATAACAAATCACTGTCCATGAAACCACGTAAATGGAAGTAAGAAATCTAATGATATGTGGACAACGCAAGTCACAAAGGAAAATATGTTGTGGTAAAATTGTAAAAAAAGAAAAAGATAAAATGGCAGGGCCTAGCAATATGCTTTTCCGCACTGTATGCATCTGTGGCTTTTTCAAAAAGAGGAAGGGAATCATTAAATCGTCTATTGGCAAAAAATACGGCCCACAGCCACTACACAGGTTAGTGATGTAAGGAGACATGTAGTATTTACGTAGCGCACTCTCTGCTGCGTTCACTCTATCTTGCTGGGGCTTGGCCGGTCTTAGCTGGGCACCCTCATGCTTCCAGAGGAGCTGTGGTTGGCCAGGTGGTTCTGGTAATCTGGACTGGCACATGCCCTTGGCTTGGCTGTTGACTGCTCTAGGATGGCTGTGACCTAGTGTAATACCATCCAGATGGCTAGTCTGGCCATGTTCTCATGACAAGGTCCCGAGGGAGAGAATAAGCAAGCACAGTCCTGCAAAGGGCAAACAGGACTGTGCATGTGTTGCTCACATCCTAATGGCAAACGCAAGCCATGGTACCAAGCCTAGCCTTAAAATGGGAGGGGACGATGACGTTATGAGGCCAAGGCCATAGGAGGACATTAATGGGGAGTATTAATGCAGTCAGTCTGCCACAGGAACACATCACGGAATTCAGGACCATGATGACTGTGGTCAGGGAGTCAAGGTGTGGAAAGAAGAAACACACAGCAGCCGTTGGTGACGTTCTAGTGTCTAAGTCAGGTAGTGGTTCTGTTATGCTTCGCTTTATAATTACACCTTGTGACATAGACATATATATTATGTTTATCCTTTGTAAGTACCAAATGCTATATATATATATATATATATATATATATATATATATATTTCCCCCCTCCCCAATGCTCTATTTTTAAAATACCAGGGGAAAAATCTTTTGGGGAAGTCCAGTGGAAGGGGAGACCTCTGGATTCTCTTTCTGTGTTTCTGTCAAATGGGATATTAATGGTCACTTTTTAACAGAAGATTGTGACTTTGACAAAGAAATCACTTATTAAGTGAAACTGAAGGACAAGCTTCAGCAAACTGGTGAGAATAATCCTTGCTGCTAGAGACCTCAGATCGCGTTTCAACATTGTGGAAAACACACATTTGTCCTGCTCTGTTTTTCTCCCTTTTATTCTGTTTATTTTATCCCCAGAACAAAGATACCACAGCTTGCCTTCGAAAGACTTCCGTGTGAGTGTGAAAGAGGGTAGAATTTGGAACATGCTAGAGTTCAGATAAAACTCTGGATTTTTTTTTTTTTCTCAAAGCGCTCCTCAATTGGACCCAGATCCCAGACCTCCGGGGTTTGATTCATTCATCTCTAGCTGGAGTTGTGTTTTTTTTCTGCCCCTCTCCAGAAGCCTGGGAGATTTACTTTAAAAAGACGCTGCTGCCTGCTTTTTTCACATCACAAAAGAATTAATGTTTGCATAGCCCTTTGAAGATGTGGTGTCACGCATATGCTATTATTAATAATAAACTACAGATCTGCTCCACGCCATCTGAAAAACAGGGCTGTGCCCCGATGAAAGGACCCTTATTCCTACCAGTTCGCCATTGGGCTTAGCCCAGACTGGGGCTTGTTCCAGAACCTGGGTAAAGAAAGGAAGCAGCTGGAGGGAAACAAAACAAAGCATATACCACCCAATCCCTTACAAAAATAAAGTAAAAAGGAGGATTTCCTAACCATTAGAGGTCAGTGCCACCCACGACAAGCATTTCAGCTGGAACGTGGGTTTGGGGCGCAGCACCTGCTGGGGAGGGGACGGAAGGAGCATGTCTTTGATTGTGCGTGCGTTCTGAGGAAGGCAAACATTCCCGGGTTCGTGAGCCTGCACAGACAGGAAAGAAGGCACTGATCACCATCTGCTAGGAGTCTTTCCTCCTGTTTGCTTAGTACTCTGAGTTGTTCTGGTCTGTCCTTTTTTTTTTTTTTTTTTTTTTTCCCTTTTCTGGAGCCACTAACCTCATTCCTGCAACAGCTCTGTGCATTTACAAACTACCTTTGTGTGGCTGAGTTGGAGGAAATGGGTGTCAAATCAGGCCGCTGTAAAGACCTGTCCGGGGAAGGCTTCAGGACAGGCAGGGACAGACACACAGAGCTGAAATGCAAAAGAACGGCTTCCGTGGACGCCCCTGACGGCGGGGACACCCGCTGGCTACAGCAGCCCGACGAGGAGCCAACTTGAGAGCTGGGTCTATTACTTCTGTTTGGGGGAAAGAAAAAAAAATCTTTGCACCTGCCTTTGGTGCCGATTCTTGGCTCAATCCCCTTGCTTCAGCCTCCCCTCGGCTCTGCATGTTTGAGAGCTGGTTATTCAAAAGGGACCCTATTTCTGCATTAGAGGGGTTTGCAGAAGGAGAAAGTGTATCTTTTTTGCTCCATTTCAGGCCCCAGCACTGAAGGTGTTCTATCATGAAAAATGGAGCTGGAAAGAGAAAGAGAAGGAGCAAGCAAAAGAGGCAAAAACACAAAACTCAAGGAAATCAAGATCATGCTGTGCAGAATTGTTACAGCTGTTTCTATTTTTATTGGCTGTTTCTTTTGGCTTCACTTTTTCAGCAAGTGGGGTTCATATGGGCAGGAAGGCGTACAGCATGGCACAGCTCTGCCATGGTGGGAGGACAGAGGACCCAGCGAGGAAGGGGAGAGGGGCATGAGCTTGTTGAGGAGGTTCTGAATTCATATGGCTCTTAGAAGGGATACACATCAAAGCATTCTCTTTCCTCTTTCTTTCTTTCTTTCTTTCTTTCTTTTCTTTTCTTTTCTTTTCTGATAGTTTTGTGGAAGCCTTAGCAATAGAATTCAGATGCACTTAATGGAAAGCTGTTAAAAGCATCCCATTCCCTGGCTGGATCAGATGAGTGGTCCATTTTAAGGCATTGTACTAACCCTGGAAGTGATGTCCCTGTATCTCTGAGAAAATAAAGTGTCAAGACACATCCCTTTGCCTTCTCTCTCCCCGACTGTGATTCACCTAGACCACTGCACAGGGCGAGCATATGGAGAGTGCGTATTTTCCCCGGGGGCCTCTGCTTCTCATGGTTACAAATGGAATGAGCTATATGCCTACTCACTGACCCCAGGAGGAGATTGGCAGCTGGGAAACAGCACCCCAGGGCCCGTTGTAACCTGGCACCCACCTGGATTCCACCGCATAGCATCTGGAGGGTGAGCCTGGGGGGCGGGGGGGAAGCCTGTGGAAAAGCCCACAATTTCTCTCTCTCTCTCTCTCTTTCTTAAAACTTCCTATTGAACCGGTGATTTAAATGACATTTTTAAGGTGTATAAAATTGCCTAAACCAGAGTTCTTGAATTTGATGCTATTCTGAACCACACTTGCCTGCCCCCTCCATACACCCACACTCTCAACCAAATTCAGGCTACAACCCCTAAGGGAAGATTCTTCTTCTTCTTCTTTTCTTTCTTTCTTTTTTTTTTTTTTAAAGATTTTATTTATTTGAGAGAGAGGGAGAGCATGACCAGAGTGGGGAAGGGAAGAGGGAGAGGAAGAAGCAGAGTCCCTGCTGAGCAGGGAGCCCGATGTGGGACTCAATCCCAGGACCCTGAGATCATGACCTGAGCCGAAGGCAGAGGCTTAACCGACTGAACCCCCCAGGTGCCCCTGGAAAGATTATTCTTAAAGCAAATCCTGAGTCTCCAGATGAGGGCAAGTGGGCAGGAGAATGGGAAGAAAGGAAATCTAGCAAGGAGGAAGGTGTTTACATAAGTTTGGCTTGTGGTTAGAGCAAAGGGGAAAATACAGTGAAAAGGTGATTTATGAAAAATGTCTCGATCTGATGATGTGGGGTTGCATGCTTTCGCATTAAAAAGCAATTCAGGGGGCGCCTGGGTGGCTCAGTGGGTTAAAACCTCTGCCTTCGGCTCAGGTCATGATCCCAGGGTCCTGGGATCGAGCCCCACATCGGGCTCTCTGCTCAGCAGGGAGCCTGCTTCCTCCTCTCTCTCTGCCTGCCTCTCTGCCTACTTGTGATCTCTGTCTGTCAAATAAATAAATAAAATCTTTTAGAAAAAAAAATCCAGTCCAAGGAGCCCAGCCGTAGAATGAAGAGCAAATCCTGAGCCCAGGGTCCAAGCAGCGGTTCTGCTTTGGAACTTACTTGGCGTTTTTGGACTGGACTCTGGCTCGGCTGCCGGTGGGCAAATCACAACGTGGGTGCCTCACTGTGCTCATCTGCAAATGGAGCCGCGCCTTGGAGACGGGCTGATGGAAGGCCGCTGAAGCCCCTTGAGACTATAAAACCCGAGGTAACGGCCGGCATTAAATCTAATAGCACAATCAGGTGTTGAAGCTTGTGTCTTGGACACTTTGCTCCCTAAATGTAAGAAAGGACTCCTTCCAAGCCCGTTGTATTTATTTTCCCAAGGAGGCCACTGAATGACCCCAAAACATGGGGATTGGGATGACCGTAATGAATAGTGACGTATTTCATCTGTTCCTCGTGTCGCCTTTTCTCTTGTGTGTTCATAATGGTCAACAGCACACTGTCCTTGCCAATAAGACCTTTGTTTAGAAATTTCCAGTTTGGGCAGAGTGTACGTGTAAGGGAGAGGGAGGCTGGCTTTTCTTGAAAGGGGGCTTACTAGCTTCTTTGAACGGGCAAAGGAGCGGTTTCCCGAATTAGCAATGCCTAAAGAAAGCTATTCTCTGGTTATTAAAGAACAAAGTTGGGGCGCCTGGGTGGCTCAGTGGATTAAGCCACTGCCTTCGGCTCAGGTCATGATCTCAGGGTCCTGGGATCGAGCCCAGCATCGGGCTCTCTGCTCTGTGGGGAGCCTGCTTCCTCCTCTCTCTCTGCCTGCTTGTGATCTCTCTCTCTCTCTCTGTCAAATAAATAAATAAAATCTTTAAAGAACAAAGTTGTTCCTTGTGAAAGACAGTAGTTAAAACAAAACAAACAAACAAAAAAACCACAAACGAATCTCGTATCTGTCACTAATACTTAAAGGTTGGAATAATGCTAAGTTCCTTTTCTGCTCTGACTCCTTGTAAGCGTGGGCGAAATTCTTTTGTCTTGAGCTTTGGCCACAAGAGGGATTGACAGGGCTTGACCAAAGAGAAATTCTCTCCTGAGAATCTTGTGAAATTAGGATGTAAAGACATTGAAACCCAAGCACTGGTTGTTCTTGTTTGTATTCAATGGTCACTGTTCAGGTTTTACCCTAACCCTGTGGAACTCTGCAAAGGGCACTCTTGGGACCGTGGATGTTGGTTTTGCTTTAAGTGGTCATTATTATTAACAGTCTCCCTTAAAAAAAAAAATCTGTTTTCTTAATTCACTTTTCTGTGCTTTAGGATGAGGCTTTTGGGATCCTTGGGTGGCTCAGTGGGTTAAACGTCTGTCTTTGGCTCTGGTCCTGATCCCAGGGTCCTGGGATCCAGTCCCAAATCAGGCTCCTTGCTCAGCAGGAAGCCTGCTTCTCTCTCTCCTTCTGCCTATCCCCCCTCCTCCTGATTATGCTTTCTCTCTCTCTCTCTGACAAATAAATAAGTTTAAAAAAATAGAATGAGGGGCGCCTGGGTGGTTCAGTGGGTTAAAGCCTCTGCTTTTGGCTCAGGTCATGATCTCAGGGTCCTGGGATCGAGTCCCGCATTGGGCTCCCTACTCAGCGGGGAGCCTGCTTCCCCCCTCTCTCTCTGCCTGCCTCTCTGCCTACTTGTGACCTCTATCAAATAAATCTTTAAAAAAATGGAATGAAATCTATTAAACTTCGCAATATTTCCCCCCCAAAAAAGCGTCTGTTAGGTGCTACCACAAATCTGAGATGCCATCCATCAGTAGCATCCTTTGCAAAGGAAGAGTAGATTTTTGCCTATCGAGGCTCAGCCAGACACCCCCATTAGCTGGCGTATCTGAACCCCACTTGCAAAAACATGTTTCTGCCATTATCCTTACAGAAAGCCGTGTGTTCACACACATGCACAATTATGAGACCGAACACTCCCTTCTTCTTCTTCAGTTGCTCTTTGATCTTTTGTGGTCTTGCTGCTTGTGTCCATATGGAAATGTTACCAACCAGCGGGCCATTCCTTTCCATTATGATCCCCCATCCGGAGTCCTCCCCCTGTCGTTTCGTATTTGTGCTGAGCTCCAGATTGATGCCAACATTTCAAAGGAACACACCTCAACGGGTTCAAAAGCTCAATTTGCTTTAAGTAGCCATCAAAGCTTACACTTAGATTTAAGCACTAGTTTATAGCCAGATTTTCCTGACATGCAGTGACAACGCGCGGGCATCTCCTGAGAAACCATTTTCTTGTGAGACTGGGGAGACCTAGGGGATCGGGTAGGGAGGTCATGAGTACTCAGCAAGAAACCTGTTCTCCGTGCGGGGCGCTCTGCTGATTTCCATTTTGGTCTTTCCCACCTGGAACTGTATATAAGACACACACAGGCATGACCTCATCCAGAGGAAATATATTGAAAATGTTCAAACCCTAAAAAAAGCTCCATTTGTCGATGGCAGTTTATGTTCATTCGTAACTTTTCTTCCTGTCCATAGTACCCAGGATCGCCAGTCCTGGAAATCCCCCACTTTTATTATGCTGGAAAATACCAAAGACGTGAGAGCATAGAAGTATGTGCTTACCGAGGGAGCTTTCTTTTTTTCAGAGCCTTCCAAAGCTCCTCCTTGGGAGAGATTAAATCAAGCCGGTGCCTTGCCACTTCCCCAAGTCTATCTCACACATCAAACAAATGAAAATCCTTCCCAAACTCATCTCCCTTCATGCCCACACTCAAATATGCTGTTTTATGTGGGTCGACCAAAGTCTTTTTCTGATTTTCCTCCCCATCTGTGCTTTGAATAAACAGGCATCCTGAAGAAAAGGAGGACTTAGAGGATCAAATTTGATTCCTGTATTTGGAAGCGTTTTCAAAAGACCACACCGCACTTGGTGATTTGGGCAAATTAGGTTCCGTTTGCTTCTAATAGCATTTAATTACCTCCCACAAGCTTCTCAAACTCTTTTGACTTCTTGGTCTGGGTGATTTAGCTCTTCTGATGTCCAAAACTGTTTGCTGGCTATCCTGGGTGTCTGAAATCATAGAAACCAGATAACCAGAGACAGAACCAGTTGGTTTTTGACTTTTTAAGTTGTTGTTTTTGTGGCCAAAGGCACAGTGCCTCGATTTCTTTCTTTCACCAGTGAAGTGATAGGCTCGAGGGGATTTAAAAACTCGCTGGGATGGAAAGCAGGGTGCACCGGTGAATTTCTTTTTTTTTTTTTTTAAGATTATTTATTTATTTATTTGACAGACAGAGATCACAAGCAGGCAGAGAGGCAGGCAGAGAGAGAGGAGGAAGCAGGCTCCCTGCTGAGCAGAGAGCCCGATGAGGGGCTCGATCCCAGGACCCTGGGATCATGACCTGAGCTGGAGGCAGAAGCTTTAACCCACTGAGCCACCCAGGCGCCCCACACTGATGAATTTCTAAGGGACGTTCACCCCAAAGTATGAGAAACTGAGAGCAAGTTATCTTACAGTACCTTCAAGGGATTCGGTCACGCTGACCAATTTTTATTTTTCTTTCTCCAGACTGCAAGGGAGAGGAGGATGGGGTAAGGAGCTTCTCTAGAAGTGAATGCGTGTGTTCAGTTGTCAGTATTTCCAGTTTAAAACTTCTGAATAAGGGGCGCCTGGGTGGCTCAGTGGGTTAAGCCTCTGCCTTCGGCTCAGGTCATGATCTCAGGGTCCTGGGATCGAGCCCCGCATCCGGCTCCCCACTAAGCAGGGAGCCTGTTTCTCCCTCCCCCTCTGCCACTCCCCCTGCTTGTGCTCTCTCACTCTCTCAAATAAATAAAATCCTAAAAAAAAACCCTTAATAATAAATAATAAACTTATTTATTTAATAATAAATAATAACCTTATTAATAGTAAAACTTCTAAATGGCTGAGATTATGTGTGTTAATCTGAGCTGAGTGCCATATGTGGTGTCACATACAAAGGCTAGTTATTTTCAATATCACAATTCAGTTTAAACATGGGGTTGGCAACCTTTTTTTTTTTTTAGATCCAAATAGTGAATGATTTAGGGTTTGTGTCAAAAGAGGCAACACTTGCCCCTTCTGTGGTCCTGTTTGCCCTTTGCATTTGGGGGCTCCAGCCTTCAGCTGGGGACTTTCTCTGGTTCCAGAGAGAGGTCCTGACGGGCCAGCAGGAGCATTGGTACACAGGGGATGGGGCCAGAAGAGGATCGATTGCCATTGGTCAAAGGGTAGGCACTGTGAGCAGGAGGAACTGGGACTGAGGGCGGGGGGGGTGGATCCCCTTAGCCTCTGTGGCTCACAGTGTTAGCACAAGGGAGTAGTGTCTGAAGGCCATAGAAAAATGGTCTGTGATCTGCCTTTGTTCCCTGGGCTGTGGTTTGCTGACTCCTGGTTAAACAAATTCCTAGCTACCAATGACGCCCAAATGGAACATCCCAGTATGGCTCCAGCTCCCTGCTGCACATTTACCCTCAGCATCAGAAAAGATGTTCCAAACTCAGCGCACTTTTACCTTCTCTCTGTGCCCAATTTCTGTAAATAGCACCATTCTTCACCCAGCTGCCCAAGCCAGAAACTCTTGTGCTCGTTTCCATCTCTTGTCTCCATCATCCTTTTGCTTATGGTGGTCAGACCGGAAGCGATGGAAAGGCACGAACAGATCTAGCTCGTGTTTATGTTTGCACCTCTCTCTAGAGTGCCTGACACAGAGTGGGCTTCTAAAAATTGGTTCCTGAATCAATCTACCTGACATCAAACTCCAGTGATTCTTCTTATATCATTCCTCTGTCAAAATTCTTCCATGACTTTCTAAGGAATAAAGAATAAGTATAAAATATTTGCACACCATAAAATATTTGCACACCATGCAAAACTTTTCCTCTCTTGACTTGGCCCACCCTAAAGACTGACAACACAGAATTATAGTACATGTACTAGTATCTTTCATACTTCACATCTTCACATCTGAAGACATCTTGCTTCAGGCAGTGTTGTCCCCCCAAGCACTCTTTCCCGCTGTCCTACTTGTAACCTCCACTTGTCCTTCCAGACTCGGCTCCCTTATCATCTGCGGGAAGAACCCCGGGTACCTTCTCATTCATTAGGTGTCCATTCTAGCACCAGGGTTCTCCCTCTATCACAACACGTCGTCAGTATATTTTGCCCTTACTGGATCATACAGAGCATTGAGGCAACACTGTCTATGTTCTGTCGTGTCTTAGCTTGGCCCTTGGAACATGGCAGCCGAGCTAAATGTAACTGAAAAACCTCAGAACTCTTTCTGCATCCATGCAGACCTAGCAATATCTGCTTTACAAAACTGATGGGTAGAAGTATTGGCATGTGCTTGATTCGTAATAAGCCTCACTGGATTTAGGCTTCACCACTGATAAGCTATGTGACCTCAAGAGAGATACTTGACCTTTGCAAGCATGAAATTCTTTATGTTTAAAAGTAGAAGCAATAGCTGTCTTGGGGGGCTGTGGTGGGAATTAGGGGGATATACCCCCTCTGCAGCATCTGGTATATGCTATATGCATGAAAGTTGATGGATACCATGAGTTGACAATCAGACTCATTGGGACTTACTCTTCATAGTGGAATCTCTAAGCGCCTGGGCTTATACCTTGACTAAGGACATGAAGACTTTGCCTTACTTACCTAAGGCCCCATATAGTGCCAAGCAGTTTCTTTCCATTGTTTTTTTTTTAATTACTGTGGAATACAGATTAATAAATGACACTTCCCTTTGTTGTGCTTAAGCCCTATTGTCCAGTGTTTTTATAGACAACTCTTTGAGTCCATTTTGGATTCTGCATGGAGAGGAAAAGGCTTCAAGTATGCTCTCATCCTGGGGTTCTTAGCTCATGCAGATAAAACCTAAGCTGGATTTTCACAGAATTTTCAAGGAAGCATACCCACTGTCTACACCTGTACTTTCCACTGGTTATTTTTTAGACCACCTAAATCTGTTTTTCCTACAAAACACACAACAGAAATGTAAGATGGCTAGAAAGTTTGCTCTCCCTCATCTGCTGATGGCTTTGGCCATCCTGATTTGCTCTCCATTTCTGAGAGTCCAGTTCATTGGAGAAGGGGAAGCACAAATTTCAAGCTAGCATCTTGCATATATTATCTTGTGATAATTCACAATAGAGTAAGCAGCAGTAAATGAAGAGTCTTAGTGCAGAAATATCTGGTGTTATGATTTACTTTGTACAACTAATTTTGAAAAGAAATCCTTATCTCCTCTTATTACCAGGCAGCCCCTTCACATTTCTGTCTTTTAGCATTTTTTCCCCTTCAGGTTTGTGAGTGATATGGGCCCCCGTTGATCCGTGCTCCAGATGGATTATGACATAACTGGGTTCTTCTCAATGTCTGTCACTTCCGGTTTCGCCAGCTCCCTACGCTTCAGTCCTTCCACCTCTCAGGAGCTCCAGCCATCCTACAGCTGTCCTGGTCCTTTCGCCAGCAATTTGTTAAAGGAAGCAATTTTAAGTTTATAATGACTTTATTCTACACTTAATAACTGCATCAATTTGAGCAAGTCACTTACCTCTTGGTGAATTTCCTCATCTGTGAAATACTGATGTTTGATTGGATCACACTGGAAATCTTTCAAGAGTGAGGATTCTCTGGCAAGCCAGAAATTATGTCAAGAGCTTTATGGCTTCCAAATAGAAGACTGGAGGGAGGTGATGCTGAATTTAACCAAAATAATTAATTTCTAATGGTAGGTTGTGTTATAGTCAAGCACAAGCATTTGCTGAACACATCCCATATGCACAGCAGGGTGCATTTTGGTGGAATATAAGAAATGTAGCAGACGTTGTTCGTGTCCTGAAGGAGTTTTCAGTTCAGTAGTGAACACATGTATATGACTAATTCGATGTCATAAAGTTGTGTTAAATTAATTAACGTCGTAATGGAGTCCCAGTCAGCACAATGGCTGATTTATGTCCATTTTAGCTAGCTAGAGTTTCGTAGATAATTATAACTGTTGGCTGCATCAAAAATAGGATCATTTGCAAAATTGGAAAACCATGCTTTAAATAGTTGCCAGAATTCTATTCAGAGATTTGAGGTCCACTTGTTTACTGCAGAGAAAATGGTTTACGTGTTCTCTAGAAATACATTAAAATGCAATACATCCACCATTTTGAATTTCCAGGAGGCAAAGGAGAAGGACTCCAGATAAAAGGAGACATTTTAGTGGCTTCACACAACCATTTCATTTGGCACACAGTTGTGTGGGGGTCAGAAATTTCAGCAAGACTAGCTGGGCCAGTCTTCTGATACGCACAGGGGGTCATCTGGA
Source organism: Mellivora capensis (assembly GCA_004024625.1). Lineage (NCBI taxonomy): Eukaryota > Metazoa > Chordata > Mammalia > Carnivora > Mustelidae > Mellivora > Mellivora capensis. The sequence continues at coordinate 89,493 of PISX010004928.1, read as the reverse complement.
GTTGGAGAATTTACTTCCATGATGCCTTTCTGTATGCCTGGCATCTCCATGTTCCTCAGTCTCTATTTCTCCACATGGCATCTCATTTTCTTTCTTTCTTTTTTTTTTTTTTTTTCAGATTTTATTTATTTCACAGAGATCACAAGTAGGCAGAGAGGCAGGCAGAGAGAGAGGGGGAAGCAGGCTCCCTGCCGAGCAGAGAGCCCAATGCGGGACTCAATCCCATGTCTCCGAGATCGTGACCTGAGCTGAAGTCAGAGGCTTAACCCCCTAAGCCACCCAAGCGCCCCTCATTTTCTAAGGCTCCTCCATGTGGTTCGGGCTCCTCATGGCAAGATGGTCTCACAGTAGTCTTCTCACCTAGTAGCTGGGTACTAACAATGCAAGGCGGAAGTACCTGTTTTTTTAAAGGTGAAATCCAGAAACTGGCCTCACATCATTTCTGCTGTACTCCATTGGCCAGAACTGCCAGGAAGGACACTCCTCTCACTATGAAGAGTGTCAAGGAACTGAGGCTGCCATTCATTTGCCACACACTGTGGGACATATGATCTAATATGAAATCCTAATGCCTTGAGTTTTCATTTGCCTCATTTTTTTTATAAGTAGTAAGTAAATAAATGTTTCATCTGACCAGCTTTCCTAACGGTGGACTTCTGGCATTTTGAGTGATGCAATTCTTTGTGCGCACATGTGTTAAAAATCACAGGGTCTTTAGCATCCAACGAAACGTCACGTATGCCTTACCCCCACCACTGGATGATAAAAACATGATCTGAAACATTTCACAACTCTCCCTGATGAAGCAGACAGCTTCTCAGATGAAAACCACAGACCTGATGTCTTCATATGGTAGATTTCCTGATCAGGTTACTATTTGGCCTGTATTGATGCAGACAACAATAACATGATTTCTTTCTGTTCCATTCCAATACATACAATTCAACATTCCCCCTATTTGTATCCTCTTATGTTCATATCCATGCATGTGGAGAGCTGTGCGGATATATAATATACACCATCCCCTCAAGCAGGTAAACATTATCAGAGACATATTATTCAATGTTCAATTAAAGAAAAATACTTCCTGGAGGCACCTGAGTGGCTCAGTTGGTTAAGCATCTGACTCTTGATCTCAGCAGCTCAGGTCTTGATCTTAGGGTCATGAGTTTAAGCCCTGAATTGGGCTCCATGCTGGGTGTGAAACCTACTTAAAAAATAATAATACATCCTGGTCCTTTCAATAGGAAAAAGACATTTATTCCAGGACATTATAAATAGAGAAAACACACATACCTTGAATCACATAATTCAGATAGGCCACGGTTGACATTTTGATGGATATGATTCCAATTATTAATGGGCAAATCTATTTGGAATATTTTACATTTGTGTATAAATACATATATAATACATATGATATTTTATAATATTCTGTATGTGTTACTATATATAGTACTTTTGTAATATGCTTTTGATAATTCTTAACACTGAAAAAACTATATAAAACATTAACTAAATGAAGTGTTAAAGAGAATCAGGGTAAAGGTGCACATTGGAGATGTTGAGTTAACGGGGAAACCTTCATGTGGTCATAGAAGCTGTTTTCTTAATTTCTCTTCCTGCTACTTGAATATTAATGTATAGAAATGCAATAAATTTTTGTATATGCATTTTGTATCCTACAACTTTACTGAATTCATTTATTCTAATAGTTTTCTGGTGGAGTTTTTAGGGTTTTCTATATAGAGTATCAGGTCATCTGCAAGCAGTGACAGTTAAACTTCTTCCATTCCGATTCGGATGCCTTTATTTCTTCTTGTCTGACTGTTGTGGCTAGGGCTTCCAATACTTTATTGAGTAATGGTGGTGAGAATGGACTTCCTTGTCTTGATCCTGATCTTAGGGGGAAAGCTCTCAGGTTTTCACCATTGAGTATGATGTAAGCTGTGCGTTTCTCATATATGACCTTTATGATGTTGAGGTATATTCTACCTAAACCCACTTTGTTGAGAGTTTTTGTCAGGAATGGAGGTAGAATTTTATCAAATGCTTTTTCTGTATCTACTGAGATGATCATATGGTTTTTATCCATCACTTTGTTAGTGTATTGTATCAGACGGGTTGATTTGTGGATATTGAATCATTCATGAATCTCTGAAATAAATCTCACTTGATTATGATTATGCTGAATGATCCTTTTAATGTATTGTTGAATTTGGTTTGTTAATATTTTATTGAGGATTTTTGCATCAGTGTTCATCAGGGATATTGGTTTATGATTTTCACTGTCTTTGTCTGATTTTGGTATCACAGTAATGCTAGCCTTATAGAATGAATTTGGCAGCATTCCAAATTCTATTTTTTGGAGTAGTTTGAGAAGGATAGGTTTTAATTCTTTCTTTCATATTTGATAAAATTCACCTGTGATGTCTTCTGATCCTGGACTTGTGTTTGTTGTTTTTTGATTATTGATTTGATTTTGTTACTGGTAATCTATCTGTCCATATTTTCTATTTCCTTCTGATTTAGTGTTAGGACATTGTATCTTTCTAGGAATTTATCCTTTTCTTCTAGGTAATCCAAATTTATCATTGTGATCACTTAAAATCCTTTGTATTTCTGTGAAGTTGCTTCTAACTTCTCTTTTTTCATTTCCAGTTGTATTTATTTGAGTCCTCTTGGGGTTTTCTTGGGTTGTCTTGGATGGTCTGGCTACAGCTTATCCATTTTGTTTATCTTTTCAAAGAATTAGCTCTTAGTTTCATGGATCTTTTCTATTATCTTTTCAGTCTATTTCATTTATTTCTGCTCCAATCTTTATCCTGTCCATTTTACTAACTTTGGGCTTTGTTCTTTTTCTAATTTCTCAGGGATGAGGTTAGATGGTTTATTTGAGATTTTTCTTGTTTCTTGAGGTACGCCTGTGTTACTATAAACTTTCCTCTTAGACTGCTTTTGCTGTTCCCAAGGACTTGGATCCATTGTGTGTCCATTTTAATTTGTCTTCAGGTATTTTTTTTTTAATTTCCTCTTTGATTTCTTCACTGACCCATTGGGTTTTAGTAGCATGTTGGTTAGCCTCCATGTGTTTGTGTTCTTTTTCCAATTTTTTTCACTTGTAATTGATTTCTGGTTTCATTCTTTGGTGGTCAGGAAAGATGTTTGCTATGATTTCAGTCTTTTAAATTTATTGAGACATTCTTTGTGGCCTAACATGTGAACTATCCTATAGAATGTTCCATGTACACTTGAAAAAAGTGTTTATTCTGCTGTTTGAGATGAAATGTTCTATGTATATATCTGTTAAGTCCATCAGATCCAATGTGTCATTCAAGGCCACTGTTTCCTTATTGATTTTCTGTCTGGGTGATCTCTCTGTTGATGTAAGTGGCATATTGCAAGTGACAAGTCATCTACTATTGTATCATTGTCATTTTTTCCCCTTTTGTCTGTTAATTTATTTAGGTGCTCCTCTGTAAGTTATGGAGATATTTATAAGTGTTATATCCTCTTGTTGGATTGGTCCTTTTATCATTATGTAATGCCCTTCTTTGTCTCTTGTTACATCTTTGTTTTAAAGTCTCTTTTGTCTGACATAATATTGTTATCCTATTATTTTTCTTCCATTTGCATTCAAACACATTCTAAAAGCACTATGGTTTAATTCACCCCTCCACATTTACATATATGATGTCATATTTTTCATCTTTTTATCTTGTGAATTCCTTAACCAACTTTTGTGGATACAACTGATTTTACTACTTTTGTCTTTAAACCTTCATACTGGCTTTACAAGCTACTGATACACTACCTTTACTTTCCTTGTATGGCTGGCTTAGTGGGATGAACTCCTTTAACTTTTATCTGGGAAACTCTTTACCTTTCCTTTATTTCTCGATGATAACCTTGCTGGATAGAATATTTTTGGTTGTAGATTTTTTTTTCCTTTTCATCGCTTTGAATATATCATGCCACTCCTTTCTGGCCTACAAAGTTTCTGCTAAAACATCAGCCATAGACTTATGGGGTTTCCTCTGTATCTAACCATTTTCTTTCTCTTTTGATTTTAAGATACTCTCTTTAATGTTTGATATTTTAATTATTATGTGTCTTGGTGTGGACTTCCTTGGGTTCATCTTGTTGGAGGTTCTCATTGCTTCCTGGACTTAGATGTTTACTTCTCCAGGGCCTCAAGTCTGAATGATTCTCATTCAGCAAGTCTGGGGTTAGTTTCCTGAATCTCCATCTATAGCCTGTGCAGCTGATCTACAATCTACATTTTGAAGAAACAGTTTTTGAAATTCCTGCTGCTGTGTCCTTGCTTAGAAGGTTCAATCTATTAGTAATTAATGAACTTGAGATACTCTTATTTTAGGAGAACATTTTCATTGTAGTTCTGGGCATTCTTTTGGGGCTTGCCTTCCAACTAGATCACAGTCCCCTAAAATCTGCTTTGCCTCACTGAAATTAGTACCCTCACTCACTCAGGACTTGTGTTCACAAGTAAGACTGGTCTGAAAAGTCCTTTCTGTGTAATCTTCATTGAGTTTCAATACAGATTGTTATACAAACAGAGATCACAAGTAGGCAGAGAGGCAGGTTGGGCGGGGGAGCAGGCTCCCTGCTGAGCAGAAAGCTCGATGCGGGACTCAATCCCAGGACCCTGAGATCATGACCTGAGCAGAAGGCAGAGGCTTAACCCACTGAGCCACCCAGGGGCCCAATCCATACATTCTTTTAAATAAATATGTTTTCTTCCTTTTTTGTGCTATGGAACAAACCATGTAGCACTAGACTCTACTGCTCTTAGGAGTTTGTGAAATTCCCCTGTGATACCATGTGGACCTGGTGCCTTTTGTTAAGTGAGGCAACTAGATCTTTGATCAGTTCCTCTTTTATTTTCATTTGAACTATTGGCTATTTTATTATTATTTTTATTTGTTTATTTTGAAGATTTTATTTATTTATTTATTGGTCAGAAAGAGAGAGAGAGCACAAGCAGGGGGAGCAGCAGGCAGAGGGAGAAGCAGGCTTCCCACTGAGCAAGGAGCATAATGTGGGACTCATCCCAGGACCCTGAGATCATGACCTGAAACAAAAGGCAGATGCTTAACCGACTGAGCCACCCCAGCATCCCTGTTGGCTCTTTTATTCTAGAGTAAATTTTATATTTTGGAAAGTTTATATTTCATCCATGTTTTCAATTATTTTTTTTTGTTGTTGGGGTAAGGTTCAGAAAACTAGTTTTATATGCTTCTTTAAATTTCATCAATATTTATGAATAGTTCTGTCTCTTTCTTATTTTATGTATTATTTTGATATCTCACTCTTCCCTTCACTTAACTTTCAGGTGAGCCATGGAGAAAATGGCAGCAAGTAATTTAAAGATAATTTTTTTCTTTTTTAATGAGAAAAACAATTTAAACTGAACATCCTCAGGGGCACCTAGTTGGCTCAGTTGGTAAAGCACGTGACTCTTGATTTCAGAGTCAGGATTTTGAGCCCCACATTAGGCTCGAAGCTTACTTAAAAGAAAAAAAAAAAAAAGGCAACCTCAGAAGATAAGAAAAGTACATGCCAGCACACATACCCATACATAGGAACTTGTTACCTTCTTTTTTTAAAAAAGATTTTATTTATTTATTTGACAGACAGAGATCACAAGTAGGCAGAGAGAGAGAGTGGGAGTGGGAGGGAAGCAGGCTCCCTGCTGAGCAGAAAGCCCCACGTAGGGCTCGATCCCAGGATCTTGGGATCATGACCTGAGCTGAAGGCAGAGGTTCTTTATTTTTTTAAATAAATTTTTTATTTATATTTCATTAATAGAATGCCAAATTCAAAGCTATTACCAGTAGCATTGCTCTGTGTTATTGGTTAGCATAAGCAAAAAACCAAGGATATCTACTTCAACAATTCTAAAGTACATTTAGAATGCAAGGGCAGAAATATCGTGGAGTAGCAAGAATAAACAAATGGAAAATTGAAGTGTTCCTGTATTTAGCTTTTTGGTCTAACTATTGATATATGCCTTTTCTTTAGAAATTAAATTTACGTGTAATCAGGGTGTGAGTAACCACTCCTAGAAGAGATCATCTGATTGCCTCAGTGAGGGGAAGGTGGACTCCTTTGCTCTCTCAACTGTGGTTGCTCTATAAGCATGATCAATTTCAGACAAACATGACTGTAGGAGGTCACAGGGGCACCCTGTATGGCTCCAGTGGTAATCATGAGAAATTAGAGATTGTTCAGAGCTTGATATGTAGTCCTCTAATAGTTCACTACAAATGCCTGTTTAAATATATTCTGCTAAGGAAAGTTAATGAGTGGTCTGCATATGTCTCCTTCAGCTATCTGTACCTATACAGTTGGATATGCAAATTTTCCATCATACTATGAGCTCTAAGCATAGTGGGTTTTTTAAAAATTATTTCATTTCTTTTCAGCGTAACAGAATTCATAGTTTTACACCACACCCAGTGCTCCATGCAATGCGTGCCCTCGTTAATACCCACCACCTGGCTCCCCCAACCTCCCACCCCTGCCCCTTCAAAACCCTCAGGTTGTTTTTCAGAGTCCATAGTCTCTCATGGTTCATCTCCCCCCCAATTTCCCTCAACTCCAGATGGAGAGGAGAAGGGAGTTGAAGGCAGAGGCTTTAACCCACTGAGTCCTGGAACCTGTCATCTTCTATTCCAGTGAATCTTGTAGTGTCCCTGACAAACGAGGCTTATAGTATTTTAATGCATTTATATAATACTTATATGGAAATGTAGATAAAAGAATGCCATTCTATTTGGCCAATAGTGGAAGCTGATTACAGACTAGTTAAAATTTTTGACATTGATGTGTCAGTGTAGATTACATTTTGAAGGTATATTCGTTTTTTTATCTACCCATAAACTTAATTGGATTAAACTTCTTTCAAAGGGTAAGAATGCTTACAGATTTATAAAATTCTTCTAAGCATCTAATTAAGGGCTAAGGTCCAGAAATATGGCAAAATGAGATATTAAGAAAGCAGTGGGTTGTATTCAATGCATGGTAGTATCAGGATGGTCATTTGCCCTCATGAAATCCTCCCTAAATCCTAAAGTTGGCTCTTACTAGTCATCCTTTGTTGGCTGATCTGAAAAGTAGGAGATGTAACATAATATTAAATATCTTATGTATATTGGGTAGTATTAACCACATTTTACTGACTTCATTTCAGTAAGTATAGTTTTCTTAATTGTATAGGAGGTACAAATTTGCAGAAAGAAGGTTCTTGGCCTTTTTTATGTAAAAGAGTAAAATTTGGGGGGTACCTGGGTGGCTCAGTCACTTAAGTGGCCAGCTCTTGATTTCAGCTCAGGTCACAATCTCAAGGTCCTGGGATTGAACCTGCTTAGCAGGGAGTTTGTTTGTCCCTCTGCCCCTCCCCCTACTTGCGCTTTCTCTCTTTCTCTCTCAAATAAATAAATATATTTTTTTAACTGAAATTTTCTTTCCTGCAAAATTCACTTGTAGCCCTAGAGAGGTCATTTCCTCTCTGTAGGCAAGTGATGGGTTGGAGGCAGAATTCTAATAACTTTTTCAACACATGTTGACACCTGTAGTCTTTTCTTTCCCTCAAGGGGGTGTGTGGCTGTAGCTATGTCCAGAATTTCTATAAAAATGCCCTCTGTCATAATAGGTGCCAGGTTCCCTGCTAGGGCTCGATAACTAATGGAGAAGGATAGGCTATATTCACACCTTGAAAATGAGGTGGTGAATTTCCCGAGTTTTCTTCCAGAGTTCAGCACAACGAGAATCCCCATGGCGGTATGCAGAACGAGGATCTGTCCCGGGGATAGCGGGTGATGACAGAGGGCTCTGTTTCAATATGTCTTGTACAGGAAATCACAGCTTTGGTCTGCTAAAGCTGGTGAGTCGTCATCAGTGATACACCTGTGGTGTTCCAGGCTTGTGGAATCTGTCGCTGAAAGCCAGCGAGTGACTTACTCCGGACGACACTGGCATCCTTTGGCATCGATAATTACATGTTTGAAGTGAGAACTTCCCTAAAAGCAACCAAATACACGAACACAGCTTTGAAGGCAATGAGCAGGTGGTGGGAGTTTTCAGGTTGTGGATGGAAAGAAAAGAGCTTTTGATCTCATTTAGAGCAGCTCCTGTTACTACGCAAAGGAGGGACGGCTGAGAAAATCAGTGTGTGGTGGATTTAATCCCATTAATTTATTTAACAATTTCAGATTATTATTATTTTTTAAATTAGCTGCTAGACAAGTGGAGAGGAGCGCCAGCTGGTGTCTAAAGGTTATTGCTGTCTTGTTAGAATAGGCAGGATTTTAAGCGTACTAGTATTCCCGTGGGAATCTGTACTGGAGAACTTTGTTGAAAGTGACTCTGATTTAGGGATGCCTGGGTGGCTCAGTCAGTTAAGCGTCTGACTCTTGGTTTCCATTCACGTCATCTCAGGGCTGTGGGACTGAGCTCCTTCGGGCTCCGTGTTCCCCAGGGAGTCTGCGTCTCCCTCTCCCTCTGCCCCTCATTGCCATGCAATCTCTCTTATATAAAAAAAATAAAAATTAAAAAAAAAAAAACAGTGACCCTATTAGAGCCGTTTTGAATTTCCCCTGAAGACCGCAGTCTATTAAGATTGAACAGGCCTCGTGCAGTAGTTATGTGTAAAAAATGGTGTGTGCAGGGGCACCTGGGTGGCTCAGTGGGTTAAAGCCTCTGCCTTCAGCTCAGGTCATGATCCCAGGGTCCTGGGATCGAGCCCCACATTGGGCTCTCTGCTCGGCGGGGAGCCTGCTTCCTCCTCTGTCTCTCTCTCTCTCTGCCTACTTGTGATCTCTGTCAAATAAATAAATAAAATCTTTAAAAAAAAATGGTGTGTCCATTGGTTTCAGGCTTTATGTTTTCCCACTTGTACACCGAGAGGGCAGCTCACCTCCATGGAGTAAGGCGAGGACAGATGGGGGCCGCCCACCTGTTCAGTAGCTCGCAGAGTCATCGTGCTTAGGTCAGGAAGCCATGGCAACGCCCCCCTTCCTACGCGCACTGAGTGAGTCACCTCTTGGCCCCGCAGCCCCTCCCAGCTCCTGAGGTCCTGCTGGACCTGAAGGAATGTTCTCCGAGCCCCCGGGGAAAGGACAGGGTCAGCGGGTTGGAATCAGTCCCGGTCATGCTGACCTGTGCGATCCTAAGATACAGACATTAGACTTTAAAAAATAATTATTTCCCTTCTAGTCTTTTCCCCGTACGTATTTTTCTCTTCTCTCCTTTGCCCCTGTATGTTTCATTGTTCTGGAAACAGCTGCTTTCCTGAAGCCCTCACTGGGGTAAGCCGAGCTCTCGCAGGCCCTCTCTCTCTGTGTGAGGGATTGCATCGCTCTCTTTGAAAATGTTTTCAGGGGGAAAAAAAGAAAAAAGAAAAAGAAAATAAATGTTTTCAGGTGTTTGCGGGTGGTGTAATTATTTTGCCCGCAGAATTTCAGCCCCTAAATATGACATTTTGCGCAGCCTTATGAAAATGCTACTGTACTCTCATGTTGCAAAGCTCTGGAATTCTAACAGTCCTAAATATTTAGACAGACGGTGCGAATGTCGTCAGACAAGTGTGGTGTGCCTCAAAGGCAACGCTGATTCCATTATTTAACTTCGGTTTGCTTTCTCTAAGACATGACTGGATTTTTTTTTTTTTTAAACGTGGTTGATTCCTGGTCCCTAGAAGACCATGTCTGTGATAAACTGTCCTCTCTGCCCCAGACCCTACTGTCTACCTCTCATTTGTTCCTGGTGAATGACAGCAAGTTCACAGCCTCACGTGGCTTTTTACTTCTTTCATTTCTCAAAGCTGCCGTATCTTTTCTTTCGGTGTATCTTGAGATTTCGTTTGGGCGTGCGGTTGAGGGCTTTAGGGATTTTGCCTTAAGATCCCTGGATGGGAGTCTTTGATTTAAGTTCTGCCGAGGATCTCGCAGGAGTCAGCAGTCCGGCCTGTCGGTGATGTCCCGTCAGCAGGATCCTTCAGTGCGAGGCCAGGCCGGTCCCCTGCCCCGGGGAAGGACCGCTGAGACAGGTGCCTGCCCCGAGAGGCCCGTTGGGCCCTCCCTGGTGTCCTCCAAGTCTGGAATTTACTTCTGGGTTTCAAAAAGGACCCTGAAATTCCACCCTGGGAGACCCAACTGGCAAAAGCCCGACGAGCCGGTAGATGCAGAAACCCATCAAGTTTGTAAATGAATGGAGAAGGAGGGCACGTGCCTGCTGTCCTCTTCAGGCTTGTGCAGCTCTCAGCCCAGAGGGGGCTGGGATCAGATTGAAGGAGTGCAGGAGCATTAGGCTTTTCCAGGTCCAGACGAATATGTCGAGGAGCTTTTCTGAGCGAGAATGCTGATTTCAAACCGTTCCTTTCCCTTTGACTTAACGATAACTGTGAAAGAGAAAAAGCAATTTTGTTTGCTTATTTATTTATTTATTTTAGATTTTATTTATTTATTTGAGAGAGAGAATGAGCAGAGAGGAAGGGCAGAAGGAAAAGCAGGCTTCTGCTGAGCTCGATGTGGGACTTGGTCCCAGGACCCCGGGATCATGACCCGAGCCAGAGGCAGACACTTAACCGACTGAGCCACCCAGGCAGCCCTGTCTTCTCTTTCATAAAAGCTTTACCTGTGGGTCCGTGGGCCCAGAGTCTGTATATGTGATGGGCTGAGCACCTCAGTGGGAGATAAATCTGAGACCCGGAGGCACTGAGCTGCCGATGTGGCCCCCCTGATGCACCCAGCACTTGTCATTGTGTGTCTGGGTACAAAACTCCCAGGGGAACAAACCGTGCCTTTGGCGATGCGGCTTCTGGGAAACCTCCGTTGACACTGTTGGATCCTTCCTTTCCCTTGACATGGCCTCAGGTGGTCATACCTCTTGTGTTAGTCAGAGTACGGGCGTTTTCAGACGCGCGACCACAAACGTTACCCACCTGTGGTGGTTTTGGGCATGGCACAACACGGCTTTCATACAGCAAGCTTCCCCAGGAACCCAGTTATACTCTATGGTTGGAAGCGATTGGAAAGTGAGGACCAAGGAGAGGAACTCGCCAAAGTGAGCTCCAGGGACTTCTCTGACAAGAGGCCTCATTTCCAGGGAGCTGAGGAAAAGTTGTAACAAAATGTTGAAAGGATTCAAGGATCATCTAAGCCTTCTCAAAACAAAACCAGCTCAAGCAAATTGCAGCAAAGCAATAGATGGAAAAATAACTCAAAATTTCCCAAATAACTTGGTTCTTTTGCTTTCTCTGAGAAGGCTGTTGGTTCATTTCTGAAGTAGGCTCCAGTCCTGGTGTTGGAGCCCAATGGAGGGCTTGAACTCACAACCCTGAGATCAAGAGTAGGCCATTTAACCGACTGAGCCACCGAGGCACCCTGTGAAGGCTATTTTAACATGGGCTGGCTTGTGTTTTTTTGTAAAGAAGTGCACTTAGTGTAAATGCTGAGGTAATAAACATGACAGATTAGGGAAAATCCAAGCAGACGAGTTCTTTTTTTGGTCATTAAACTATACTCTTAATCTGAACTATTTTATTTCTCTCTTTTCAATATTAATTCGTTTTTGTCTAAAGAACAATAATCTGTTTTATCATGGTTTCTCTTTTTGATTTCCGGCCTCCCATGGATCATTTGATTATTTTGAGGAATAGAAGTCATTTCCCATTGCCTAATTAAGGAATTAAAAATTTAGAATGTCAGTAAACCAGAAAACTATTGTTCTGAAAAGCCATATGTCTTCTTGGAAGGAGCATGGCCCTTTCTCTCTGTTTATTTGTAGTTAGTCTTTGTCTGAGATTGTAACAGTTATTGTCCACGTGATTATAATCTCTTCTGAAGCACTGAAATCGTGAGATCTGTCTGCTTTCAGACTCACGGCAAGGTTATTTCTTAGGATGCATTTCTCAAAACATGTATCATTGGCAGTAACTTGCGCGTGCTTCAACTGGGAGTTGGTTAGGTTGGTTAGGTTTTTCATTGTTAGGTTAGTTCAATATTGACTAGTTCTTCCTTCCGTACTCCCAAGGACACTGGTTTCCTTTGCAGGGTATATTTTGAGTCAGCGTTAAACCTTCAGTGTTAAATCTGTTGTAGATCCCTCTTCTGTATTGCTGAAGGGAATTTTCAACCTATCCAGCATCCTTATATATAAAAATTCCATTGTGTGCTCCCCAGTGCCTGGTACCATTGACATTGTTTACTTTGGTGCAAGAGTCCTAGGGACCTCTAGATCTTATGGCCTCTCCTAGAAGCTGTGCAGTAGATTTCCAGAATGCCCATTGTATCGAGCGATGATTTACGTTCATCACAGAGTTTATAATTTAAGGAGTTGCTGTGAGCTTCTCTTTGTAGATAAAAACCTCCCATATCAGTGTTTGTACCTCTCCTCTTGCCATTGCCTTATGACTGAACAGTCCATAGGCCTACTGAATTAAAAGCAATTAAGATTTAAAAAAAAAAAAAGTCATTCAGTCAAGTTAGACTAGTAGAGAGCAGAGACACTGGAAATAGCATGCCATTTTTAAGTTAAAATGTCCTACTTCTTCTAATGTTTTCATTTTAAAATGTGGAGAGGGATGACATTTGGCTGTCAAAGATAACATTTGTGACACATTTTGTGTTTCCACATTTGTGATTTTTTAGTTTTGGTTTTGAAGTAGACTTCAAGTATTTTAGAACTTTAGGAAAGATTTATACAAAATTTTTTCAATATATATATATTTAAGATTTTTGCTGCTAGGCACACTAAACTCATAAAAGAGTTTCTGGATCTAAATCTCCATACTTCACTCAGTTTTGTTTATTCTTTAAAACATCCTGCATTATATGGTGAAATTGTGCTAAACTTTTTCTAGAGATTTATTTATTAGAGAGAATATGAGTGCACAAGCGTGGGGGAAGGGCAGAGGGAGAGAGAGAGAAAGAATCTTCAAGCAGATTCCCCACTGAGCACGGAGCCCATTGGAGAACCTGATCCCATGACCCTTGAGATCATGACCGGAGCTGAAATCAAGAGTCGGACTCAACCGACTGAGACACCAAGGTGCCTTTCTGCTAAACCTTATGTAGTACTTCAGATGAACCACCACATCCACATTCTCTTCCCTCCCTTCTCCCCTGCCCCCAGTGAGTCACAAGACATTTCAAATGGTAGGAGTGACATAAACATGAAGATCTCACCCAGTGTGATGCAGGGCTCTTGAGGAGCTCAACCTGCTCGTCCCTCTCCTGAGAATTCCTCCTACTCTGTTCCATAGTCTGGCTCCCCAGAAGCGTGACTAGTTGCCCTGGCTTACCTGGTTTCCCAGTTTTAGCCTCAATGTCTCACATCCTATGAAATTCCTTAGTCTCGGGCAACCAGGACAACCCGTCCCCCAACCTGGAAGCTATGTTTTGGTTCATGAGCCTCCCTCAGGGCCATGACTGATTCAGCCACGATGGACATCTTTGTCAAACTGGACACATTCCCTTCTCTGTCCGTTGGATTCTGAATGTTGAAAGAAGAGAAACCCTGAGACGAGGCGTTGTTGGCAGCATAATGATGGTAAATGCAGCCCTCAGAGCAGTTCAGCAATGATTGTGCTTTAAAAGCATCTGGAACACTCTAAAACATACTGCTGAGTAGGCCTTGGCCCCCAAACGCTGATTTAATTTGTTTGGGATGGGCCTGAGTATGGTACTTTAAAAAGGTCTCGTTGATGATTCTAACGTGTAGTCCGGGTCCAGAGGGAAGATACACACTCCTCGTGCAAACTCCTCCCGTTGAAGCTCTGGAATTGCCTTGATTTCTATCATTTCTGACACTTGCTTGTTCAACACTCTCAGATTCTGTAAGAGACTCCAGTATATTTCCAGTAAGTCAATTTTTTACAAATCTAACTTGCATTGTTTTCTTCTTTTCTTTCTTTCTTTCTTTTTTTTTTTTTTTTTGCAACCAAAAGAAACACAAATATTATACCTCATCAGTTTTGTTCTAAGTATTCTACTTGGGAAAAGGCAGATGGAGAAACAGATTGGATGATGATTCAGTAATGGGGGAGGCACATGTGCTCAGGGCCCAAAAACTAATAATCCCACAGCTAAGGCCAGAGCCTGAGCAGGACACAAATCAGATACTCAAGCATTGTTAACTGAATGAAGGAATGAATGAATCCCGTAATCCCTTGCATCAAAATCCCTATGATCATTTAGAATTAGGTTCTAGGAAAAATTGCGACCCCAGATGCACTAATATGCTTTACATTAAAAAAAAAAATAAAATGGTCGTCGTACTGTATTTTTTTAGCCTTGACATCTAGAACCAAAATTATGCTTAATTAGTAAGAATGTTTCTTGACGTTTAAAGTATTTTTTATTTTTCTTTTCCTCTCCAAATTTTATAATTTTTCTCTTTATTCCAGTTGTCTCATTTTATGAGTCTCATATATTAAGCTATTTTATTTTTTAATTTATTTTTAAATTAACATATAATTTATTATTTGCTTCAGGGTCTAGGTCTGTGAATCATCAGATTCACAATACTCAGCACACAATGCACAGCACTCACCATAGCACATACCCTCCCCAATGTCCATCAGCCAGCCACCCTATCCCGACCCCCCACACCCCACAGCAACCCTCAGTGTGTTTCCTGAGATGAAGAGTCTCTTATGGTTTATCTCCCTTCCAGGTCCCATCTTGTTTCATTTTTTCCCTCCCTACCCCCCATGACCCCCTGCCCTGCCTCTCAATGTCCTCATATCAGAGACTTTCTCTGATTGACTTATTTCGTATTAAGCTATTTTAAAGTTTCTTTTGAATTAAGATGTTCCAGACTATGAAGAACAAAAAAATATAAGGATGAAGTGTTCACAGGATGAAAGCTGATACACGAGTTATTGATACTACTGGATTTCAGAAATTCATGACCTTTTAAATTATAAATGCTGATAAATAAGTGCTATGATAATAAATTTGGGGAAAAATGTCAGTAGGTAAACTGGGAAGTATTTTCCAAACATGGTTAATGAAAAAAGTTGCTATTTTATAAAGAGGCTTTATAAATTAAGATACAAAGATGATGACAAAACTCCAATAAAAATTGGCAAAGATTCACAAAATGAAATGATGATGATGCATAAAATGAAAAAGGTTAATCTTTTTATCAAAACATGTTCAGCATTATTAGAAGTCAAACTACAGCAGATTAAGACATGAATGAAGTGGGATGTTTTGTCTGTTTTCCAGATAGGCAAAGATTTTACAATATCTGAGATTGTCAAGAATTTTGTATGAAAAAAAAGCTTTTGGTTAGCATCAATAAATGTTAATGGGAACATTTCTAAAGAACAAATTATATAAAGTTTTCCTACACTTCTACCACTCTAAAAAATTAGTACACATACATCACATGCTATAAATGTTATATTATACATACATTAAAAACACATATGATGCATTTTCACTGTGTGCACACATCTGCATTGAAAAAATTAATCAAAATTTTACTAGGCAATTGATCTATACTACCATTATAGGTGATTTTATTTACCTTTCTGTAATTCCTATCTTTATTTAATGAATCTGTTATGAATAAAATAAAATTTTGTCTTAAAAAAGGCAATCATTATGTGTATAAAGCCATTCATTCTCTAGACTTTACACTATTCTGGACAGTCTGCTCTGGTTTTTATAGTTGTATTAGGTGTTTCCCACAAGTACAACGTCGTTGAGAAATGGGGTATGTGCATGCAGCCGCCATTTTATGATGGAGCCTGGGTGGTCTTTGCCAGAGGGATTTATTATTCGCAGTTGAAACAGATCCATGAACTGGGAAGGAGAGGGTACATGGAGGAAGAAACTTAACGAAGTCATAAGTTATGTACTTTTAGAGTCTTGCCTAACTATAGGTATACGCTTTGTTTATAAACATTACAGACAATCATAATTTTGTTTTTCATATCATACCAGAAAGCTAGGATAGAGACACTGACTCTGATAACCTACAGAAAGTCTCCTTTATGGGTAAAAGTTGTGATCGAAGTCATCATGTAAATAGTGAACATTTTGGAAGAGAAGGCGTTATTTAAAAGTTGGGAAAATATTGGTCATTCTTATTTCACTTGAGCGTTACCTGTTCCTTAGGTTAAATATATTTTGATACATACGATTAACAGTATACATACAACCAAATTTTGCAACGATTTGTTTAATAGGAAATGTTTGTAAAATGTATTAATTTGGGGACATTATTAAATGCTATGTGTGGGGCTAGGTGCTTTACGTACCATGTAACAATTTTTTATCAACCTTTCATCCCATTACAGAGATGATGAAAATAACGGTTTATAAGTGAAGCATCTTGTGTCATCATCTATATTTTAAAAATATATTATTAGAATCTGTAATCTTTTATTTCCTACAATTGTTTTATATACTTTTGTATTTGGGTTCAATAGATTCTTTCTTGCAGGATATGCATTTTGGGCAGTCATAAACTCTCTATGGGTTAGTATATTTTAGTGTAAGTATTGTGGTTATTGCTTTTGAGTTCTTTGTTCATAGTTTTGGAATGTGTACTACCACAAGTTTATTACACCCATTAATGAAAAAATTGGTGGGACGTCTAGAAAACTCCATTAAATGTGGAACATGGCCTTTCAGATTCACAATTTTAAAACATCAGTATAATGCTAAAATATAATGCAGGGGAAATCAAACTATAGAATGGTAGATTATACATGCTTTTAAAAAATATTAATGGTGACACATATTATCTTATTTTTCTATCTTGGTTTACTAGAACTTGCACTTGCAAACAACTCCCCTGAGAATTTTGATGCAGCTAGTCTGTTCTATGCTTTTCATTTTCATTTATTTTTTTAATCTCTAGAGTGTTCTGTGATTAAATGAGTTGGGAAAGTGCTAGAATAGGTGGAGTTAAACAAGTTATTTGGTATAAGACTTCACAGAATTTGTAAATGGCTAATATACTTTGTAAATCTCAAAAAAAAAAAAATCCCCAAACAAGAGTACGCAGGATTTCCAAAATGCATTTGACCACAGAACCCTATTTAAAGGGAACATACCATGGGACTCAAGGCCTGTGAAACTCTGAATTTATGACATCTGGATCCGTACTGTTAGAGTGGAAATAATGAAATGGCTTTATTTCTGGGAACTAGACTATTCCCTCAGGTGACACTACCAAGCTCAAATGGGGAGATATTTCTTAGCAGTAACTCTCCTTTATAGAAACAGGACCTTATATCCCTGTTGGTTTTCCATCTCAATATATGGTCTGTATTTAAAGGCCATTTGCATGAGGAGTTTATTAGCATGTGTATAATAAGACTTGATAAAAACAAAACAAGACATCATTTAACAGAATCCTTCAGCCTATTTTGGATGAACATATCTCACTAAAAATGAATACCATCATAATATCTTTAATAGCAACAGATATGTTTTTAATCAAAATTCAGCATCAAAAATGACAAGCACAGAGGATTTTTAAAAAGATTTTATTTATTTATTTTAACGAGAGAGAGAGAGAGAGAGAGAGCATGAGGAGGGCGAGCAGCAGAGGGAGAGAGAGGGAGAGGATCTTAAGCAGACTCCCTGTTGAGCACAGAGCCCAGCGTAGGCTCGATCTCATGACCCTGAGTTCATGATCTGAGCTGAATCAAGAGTTGGACATTTTCCTTCCTGAGGCCCCTAGGCACCCCAACGATTTTTAGGGCAGTGAACCTAGTCTGTATGACAGTATAATGGTGGATACATGTCATTATACATTTGTCGAGACCCATAGAACGTACAGCACCAAGAATGAATCCCAGTGTACCCTACTGAGTTTGGGTGATAATGAGAAGCCATTGCAGGTCCATCGATTGTAACAAGTGGACCACTGTGTTGCAGCATGTCGATGGTGGGGGAGGCTGTGTTGGTGTGGGGACAGGGGGCACGTGGGACATAGACGTTCCATTCAATTTTGCTGTGAACCTAAAACTGCTCTAAAAAATACTCTATTAGAAAGAAGAGACAAGCAAATACATTCTCAAACCATGAAGAAACTCATTTTTCTCTCTTAATGGCATAAGGTGAATAAAGATGAAAGAACAGTGCAGCTGGGGAAGCTAATGGATTTATAGAAACTTCGCGCTTTAGGCGCATTCCACATAAAAATAGGCCAGTGAAATTTTGCACTTGGATGGACATTCGGAGCACAAATGATACCAAATATCTCAATGGCCAAAGCTTCTTCAGGTGCATTTCCTTTCTCATGTAGGTATTACCTACTGCTAAGGAGATGAGTTTTTGTTTCAGGGAAGAGCAAATATGCAAAAAAGTTTTCTAGAATATTAGTGATGTCCACATGTAACACTTCTTGGATTTGAATTCATCTTAATGGATTCACAGGTTTTAATCAAAAATATAAGTTTTCCATATAATTCTTGAGTTAGTAATAGAAATGGGAAGGGGAGTTTGGAGGATAATGAATTAAAATGACATATCACTTAAGGAAGGCTGTGAACAAGGCACATGAAATTTAGAAAAGGTTTTTGGATTCCACTCCATCAGGTCATTCCGGATTCTCAGGCTCACGCTGGAGAGCTGGGGAGGCGTGGCCATCTGTTCTGATTCAGTTAATTTCAGTGTATACGTCATTGCGTATTATTACCATTCTTTAAATCCTAGCACTGGTCATAAACTCAGGGAAATTACCAAATGACCAGGCCAAAAAAAAAAAACAGATCATCCCAAACTTTTCCAACAGACCCACACGTCCATCAACTTAAACCTTTTAACATGCAAGTTCTTCATGGAGAGGGCAGTGTCTTTGGAGGGCAACAGACAAAGAATTCTCAGTTACCCTCCCTCTTCCCAAGGATGGTGCCCTTGTGATTCAAGGATCCTTTCTTGGGATACCTTTGGCCCCTGATGGAGGTGATAATGACCTACCTCTGATTTTGGCTTCCTGTCACTGGGCTCCCACCTCAGAAGCTTGCCTGAAACCTTATTTTACTTTTGCCAAAATGTCATACAAAAGTCCTGGGCACATGTGGGGATCCTCGCTCCAGACCACTGGGGTTCTGTGTCTTTGTGTATTTTCACTTGTAGGCTTCACATGGGCTTACTTCTCCCTGGATCCTAACTGCTTTCTCCCTCCAATTGTGACATCAGTGCCCGAGGCTTCTGTCACACTTGCTCAAGTGTTCCTATTAAAATCCTTGGTAAAGCAAAGTTTATTATAATTTCAAGGCAGCATTTTTTTCTTTTACTGTTTTTGTTTGTTTTTATGTTGTTATTGCTAATAATAGTTGATGAAAGCAAGACTAATTTTGTTGGGTTTTTAAGTTTTATTTTTATTTTTTTCAAGATTATATTTATTTTCTTTTGAGAGAGAGAGAATGAGAGGGAGCAGCAGAGGGAGAGGGAGAAGCAGGCTTCCTGCTGAGTGGGGAGACCGACGACGCAGGGCTTGATCCCAGGACCCTGGAATCATGACCTGAGCTGAAGGCAGACACTTAGTGACTGAGCCACCCAGGCGCCCCTTGTTGCTTCTTCTTCTTCTTCTTCTTCTTTTTTTTTAAACAAACCTTCATCAGTTAGCCATCTTTAATTTTTCTCTTGTTACCATAGTGTCTATCCCTTAAGGTAAGAAAAACAGCACAAAGAGACTTCTCGGGTAGAATGTTGAGTCACTGCTGATGTTCAGCCCATGACCTGCAATTCGTTCTCTGAAGGCCCTCCAACAACTGGAAACCCACTCCTTCCCACACTTTTCCTGAAGACCCCAGGAGACACACAGCCACTCCTGATGAGAAACTCTGCTCTAGTAGGGTCATGCTGACTTAATTTATAAGAGTTAACTCTGAGAAACCGTGTTGCATAAGCTGGTGAATATTCAGGGGTTCACAACACATCAATGTCCAGTCCCCCTTTTTTTTAAAGATTTATTTATTTATTTATTCGACAGAGAGATCACAAGTAGGTAGAGAGAGAGAGAGAGAGAGGAGGGAGCAGGTTGTGATTATAAGAGCCTGGAGACCTTGATTTTATCATGACCTCAGGAACTCTTGGTTTTCTCATGTATAAAATGAAGGATTTACATGTTATCCATTGGCTCTAAAATCCAATCTTTCTGCAACGTCCAGTTAGTCTGTACGAAAACAAAGAGCAATGACACCTGAACTGGAAATAACTATTTCTGGAATTATAGGTCACAGTGTCAAAGAGTGGGTTTTGGTCCAGGAAAAATGGCCAACTGAATTTTGTTTTTACAATCCTATAGTTATATTAAGGAAAAACCAATTTTGTCATGTTAACTTCTAGTGAAAATTTGGACAAGGTAGCAATGACATCAGTTTTATTTGAGGATCGAATTTCTTGAGGAAGTTACAATATGATCCTACGGATTTTATTGTGGACTTATTTAGCTCCTTTTTAGGTGTTGAATTGTGATACACAGTACAGAAAATTACATAGTCTAGATGTTATTCACTATCAAAGGCTGCCAAATCATGGTAGGGGCCCCTTTTGAGGTTTCTCAGTTGTTTTTGGAGGGTGACTTAATTCGAAGTGGGAGAAAAGTGAAGTATTATATAAGCTCTTATCTTTTTTTGTTTCCCTAGTAGAATAGATTAATAGTTCTTATCCCAAGAGAGGCTGGAAAAATTTAGCTAGCACCTGCCAGCAGGGTAGTTATGCTCATTTTCCTAGCTTGAATTCTTCCTGATGTGTTTAAAGAATCTGAGGGATAAAGAACTTCTTCACTAATTGACCTAAGGTATGCATATTTCCAAAGAAGCAAGGCTTAAATTAAGTCATTTACTTCATTCATTCATCTCCTACTCCTTTTGACATCCCATGTCATTGGATACTTGAAGCTGGTAGGTACCCAAGCATCATCTTTCCTGAATAGCAATTAAATTAATCTTTAGTAATTTGAAAATGTGAGGTTTTCACCCAAAGACAGAGTAAGAACTAGAAAACAAACTGATCATGAATTTTAGAGATTAAACATGGGATTTCAAAGAAATTTCTCTAATAATGATGAAGCTCAGAGCTATGTGCCCAGAGCCCTGGTGGGTTTGTCTTTCCTTTCCTTGGTCATTAGGGCCTTTTTAGCACAAGGGCTTACTAAGGTTTCCTGGACAGTGATGCATTCCTGGCTTTCAAAAACATATAATAAAAAAAAAAATGGAAAGAGCTATTATTCACAATGAAATGAAGTTTAACTTTTTTCTTGTAACAAGAAGAATTATTTCCAGCAAAATCATTAAACTGTGTTATTGACAGTGAAAGCCTCATCCATTATTATATTTATTGTTTTTATCAAGCCTAAGGAGTAGAATAAAAGGATTCTTTGTCCTGCGAGACAATCCAGTAGATTTTCATAGTACTCTTTACAACTTGAAAATTAAGGGCATCCTGAGGACAGACAGAGGCCCCCATATAGTTCTTCCATCAGGACAAGAAACTGATGCCGAACAGTGATACTTTCTGTCCTATTTCAGTACTATTACAAAAGGTGAGTAGTTAAGTAAGACATTCTCTTATCTTAACATGAAACCAAGGGAGACATGCAACAGTAATGGTTATTTTCACTTAGTTTCTCTTATTCATGGCCCACATGGACTTTATTTAACTTTTTAGGGGTGATTGATAATCTTTTTATTTAAAAATGATTGCTTCAAAGGAATTCAGTAACAAAGATCACATGTTAAGCTGAGTTCATGATGACTTAGCTTAAATGATAATAGTGAGAACACAGAGGGGAACATAAAATCATCTTAACTCAGTATCCTTTCCACCAACTGGTAATGAAAAACATCTTGTCATTTTTTAAAATCAAGTGTTTAACATTCTCATCACCTTAAAAGAAGCCAAAAACCCTTCGTTTATTTTTAAAGGTGGACACAATCAAGATGCTAATGAAAGTTCTGCTTTCTGTTCCTGCTTCCCAATCATGAAATCTCTTTGAGCCTGGCAGCCTCCTTTCTCCATGCGCAAAAAGGATAAAAAAAATTGATCTTTTATGCTCAACATCTTCATCATCAGGGAAATATGAATCAAAACCACAGAGAGATACCACCTCTCACCTGTCAGATGCTTAAAAGTAACAACACAAGAAACAACAGGTGTTCGTGAAGATGTGGAGAAAGGGGAGCCCTCGTGCACTGTTGGTGGGAATGCAAGCTGGTGCAACCACTCTGGAAAACAGCATGGAGGCTCCTCAAAAAGTTGAAAATAGAACTACCCTATGACCAGCAATTGCACTACTGGGTATTTACCCTAAAGATACAAACATAGTGATCCGAAGGGGCACGTGCACCCGAATGTTTATAGCAGCAATGTCTACAATAGCCAGACTGTAGAGAGAGCCCAGATGCCCGTCGACTGATGAATGGATAAAGAAGATGTGGTGTGTGTGTATGTGTGTGTATATAAGTAACGGAATATTACTCAGCCACTAGAAAGGATGAAATCTTGCCATTTGCAATAACGTGGATGGAGCTAGGGTGTATTATGCTTAGTGAAATAATTCAGTCAGAGAAGGACCAATACCATATATTCTCGCTTGTATGTAGAAATTAAGAAAGAAAACAGATGAACATATGGGAAAGGGGAAAAGGGGGAAAAGGAGAGAGGGAAACAAACCATAAGAGACTCTTCACAAAAGAGAACAAACTGAGGGTTAATGGAGGGAGGTGGGTTGGGATAGATGGGGGATGGGCATTAAGGAGGGCATGTGTTGCGATGAGCACTGGGTGTTTCATGTAAGTCATGGATCACTGAATTTTACACCAGAAACCATATGTACTGTATGTTGTGGGGAAAAAAATGTTTATCTTCTTAGTCCGTGATTAAATGACATAATATCTGTAAATTAGAACATTTGATGCCAATATAAGGTAGCATTAGTATTCTGTTCATGAGTGACCATAAACAGATTCACAGATTATGGTAATTTCCCATTCTTTTTGTGGCATTTAAGTGACCAGTTTGGTGCAGGAAAGTTTGCCATACTCTAGACGGATTCTTCCATTTCTCGAAATTGAATTTTCATTCACATTTTTTTTGTGTTTCATATTGCCCTCTCCTGATTTTGTGGTTGCCGTATTCTTACAGTTCAGAAAATCAATGTCATAAGATAAAAATACAAATGTACTGTGACCACATTTCCCACTGAGTTAAAAAATATAGGAAGAAATGGGGCACCTGGGTGGCTCAGTGCATTGAATGTCTGCCTTCAGCTTGGGCCATGGTCTCAAGGTCCTGGGATCTGCTTCTCCTCTGCCTTTGCCCCACAGCCCCCAACTTATTCTCTCTCTCTCTCAAATAAATAAAATCATAAAAAAAATAGGAGGAAAGAGAGAGCAGCCATATTGGTACCATTCAAATACTAGTAACTGCTTTTCGTAGTTCTCTCCTATTTACTATAATACTATATGCATAGAATTTTCATGTAATATTTTGGCATAAGAATTTTTCTAGGTGGTTCTGCCTCCCCACCCCCCACTTTATCTGAATCAGAGGTCAGCAAAACTTCTTTGTAAAGGGCCAGATAACAAATATATTAGGTCTTGTGTGTCAGAATCTTTGCCACATCTACCCAACCCTGCCATCGTGGTCACCTTACACAGTATATGAATGAGAAAGTGTTGCTCTGTTCCTACAAAAGTTTAGTAAAAGACACAGGCTAAGGGTCAGAGTTGGCCTGTGAGTCTACAGTTTGCTAACTCCTGATCTAAGTGATAACAAGTTATTTTATCACTTAACGATGAGGTTATGATACTTCTCTGTAGTTTTATATTTCTTTCTTCCTTGATTGGAATTTGTCTTAAATTCTCATATTTAATGTTGGGCTTAATTTCTTTTTTTTTTTTTACAATTGCTTCCTGAGAACATTGTTGAAGTAAAAATTGTGTTGGTAACTATACTTCTTTTAGGTACTTTTTTTAAAAAAAAGATGTATTTTATTTTAGGGATCAAGAGCACTGTGGGGGGAGGGGCCAAGGGAAAGTGGGAGAGAAACTTGAGCAGACTCTGCACAGAGAGCGGAGCCTGATGTGGGACTCGATCTTACAATCCTGAGATCATGACCTGAGCCAAAACCAGGAGTATGATGCCTAACCAATTGCACTCCCTGGCTACCCCCTTCTTTTGTCTACTTCTAAGAACAATGTATACCTTTTCTTTTTTTAATGGAATGAATTAGCCTGTAACATTGCATGAATCTAAGGTGTACAGCATTTTACTTTGATACATTTCACTATTATAAAATAATTGCCATTGCAGCGATATTTATCACATTATGTAATTATAGAACAATATTATTGTCCATATTCATTATACATTGCATTACATGTCTATGGCATATTTACTACTTGTTACAAGTGTATACCCTTAAATACTATCAGTCTTATGTCCTCATCCCCTTATCCTCTA
Source organism: Mellivora capensis (assembly GCA_004024625.1). Classification (NCBI taxonomy): domain Eukaryota; kingdom Metazoa; phylum Chordata; class Mammalia; order Carnivora; family Mustelidae; genus Mellivora; species Mellivora capensis. The sequence continues at coordinate 65,032 of PISX010004928.1, read as the reverse complement.
GTAACCACCATTTTATTCTTTTTTTAGATTCCACATACAATTGATCTCGTACAGTACTTATCTTTGTCTGACTTACCTTAGCATGATATGCTCAAGTCCATCCACATTGTCACAGATGGCAGAACAACTTCCTTTTCTCATGGCTGTGTAATATTCCATTTATCTATGTTCTACAGCTTTTTTATCCATTCATCTGTTGTTGGGCATTTTCTTTGTTTCCATATTTTGGCTATTGTGAAAAATGCTGTTATAAACATGGGAGTGTGTGTATCTTAACAAAATCCTGTTCTCATTTCCTTTGGATAAGTACCCAGCGGTGGGATTGCTGAATTGCATGGTAGATTTTTAATTTTTAGAGAAACCTCCATTTTGTTTTCCATACCAGTTGGACCAATTACATTCCCACTATCAGTGGAGAACAGTGTATTTAGTGAGAACTAGGACTCATATCACTAATTTACCTTTTTTTCCAAATGCCTCTAACTTCCAATATAAATTAAATGAATAAAATGTCACATTTCAGAAGTTTTAACTGGTTTACTCACTAATGATATACTCTTGAAAAAAATCAGTCAAAAATTATCTTTAATAGTCATACATGTACATAGAGCAATATTCTGAAACATACAAAAGGACACAATAACAATAATTCTCCTCAATCGCCAGTCGTCATTCCCAGAAAGCACTACTTTTATCCATTTCTTACACATTCTTTTACCTATAGTTTAAGCATATCTAAGCTCTGGAGAAATCCTGATAAACATCACTATTTCTTTAGAGGTTATTGGTCTTAACTATTTTTAAAATTTTCTTTTTAGTGCAATATTTGGCATTTAAAATTTGTCAGAAATATATATATATTATTAGGTCTTCAAATCTACATTTGTAATTTCTTATAGTATTAACAACATTTAAAATCTTGCTTGTAACTCCCTTTTTTTCCACATTATATTTATTTGCAACTGGCAGTAACCAGTCTAATAAGGTAGACAACCTCTGTTTTATGTTTATGTTGACGTTTCTTGCTTTCATTGATATTTTTTGTTTTTTATTTTCTTATTTTTAATTAGATCTGTGAGTCTCTGTTTTGTGACAGTATAATAAGTTGTTATTTACTGAGTTACTCATTTGAAGTTTTATGTCTCCCCTCTTACTTGGCATTTTTTATTGAGCATGATTTTTTATGATTTCTTTTTGTTTTCATTCCCTGCATCCCATCAGATATGTTAAATATTCTTTTCCTGGTTTGAAAGTTATGTATTCTACTCTTAGTCTTCTAGTGCTTACACACAACTTATTAAAGTTGTCTCAGTTTCTTAAAATTTTAATCTATGTATCTTCCCCCAAGTAAAACATACCCCTTAGCATACTCTCGCCTCATTCTGCTTTTTCCCATTACTCCCCATATTCATTATTTCTACACTTATTTCTGGATTATTAGCAGTATACTTTTGTTATTGCTTTTCCTTGCTTATTTTGACAACTTCACCAAGTTACTTACTTAACCCTACTTTCGCAAGAGTCATAGCATTCCACTTTGTTTTCATAAATATGCTGGATCCCCTGGGGCCTTGGAGACTTGTTTTCCCCATTATTTAAATGATATTTAGCTATTTTGTATAACCCTGGGCTTGAAGCTTTTATCCCTCATTACTTTGATAAATTAATTTAATGTCTCCTTATGACCTGGGTTGCTTTGAAAATCTGATTTTCAATCTAATTTTGTCTTTTGGAGTGATCTGGTCTTAGCCTCTGGAAGGTTTTAGAACTTCTTTATTCACTCCTGTTTTCTTAAAATTATCTGAAATATTCCCAGTTGAGGGATTCCCCCCATTTATTTATTAATTTAATGTCATTCTATGAACTTTTAATCAGAGGATAATATTCACCATAAATCTGGGAAAATATCATTCCCTAATTCTTTAAATATGTTATTTTTCATTATTTTGTTTTTATTTGGGGATTTTCTATTATGTGAATGCACTTCTCCTTCTATGTTGTCGTATCTTAAATTTTATTTTAAAGAAATCTTGCCTTCTCTTCTTCCTAGGTGCCTTTTGGAAGAGTTACCTTTCTTGATCTAGCTTTCTCTGTTTCTTGTTGTTGTTGTTTGCAATGTTCATTCTCTTTTTAAACCACGTACTGAGCTCTTCATTTTAACTATTTCATTTTTCGGACCCAGTGTCTTCATCTAGTTTTTCCAAATGATGACCCATTTTTTGTGTCTTCTCTTCAATATCTTCCCTTATCTCTTCAGGACACTAATTACACTTATTTTAATTTCTTCTGACTAGTATATTAATTCTGCTTTGCCTGTTACAGTTTTCTGAATTTATTAAATTTTTAAAATAACAATTAGGTTAAAATATCTGATTCCTTTTCCTCGTGAGATGACTTCCCCTAGGGTATGGTAATGTGTTCTTGGGAAAAAATACTGGTGAAATACTGGATTGTATTCCTCCTGGAATATTTCGGAAGGGGAGCGCGTTTCAGGAAGAAGTTTCTTTGGGATTGCATTCCATGGGGAAGGACCACTCTCATTTCCCTCCCCACGCAATAACACATTACCCTAGGAAATTTCTTATGCCTCCCAACTCAGTCATTGCTCCTCCCCACATGCTGACTCTATGACTTGTAATCCGTCTAACCTCCAAGGTATTTTGACGAAGAGAGGAAATGCTCAGAGTCTACAGTGAGCCTCACTTGTTCTTCTTTGCTCTCTAGCTGGGCCGGAGCACAGTTCTCGAGTCGCCCTGTACTTCCAGGCTGTGCCCCACTGATATGACCTTGGATTTTACTTTACATTATCTCTTTTCTTTCTTCCTTCCTCCTTTCCCCACCTTTTCTCCCCTCCCCTCTTCTCTCCCTCCCCTTCCTTCCCTTCTCTTCTTTCTTACAGAAGAAATGGATGCTCAACAGTGTGTTAAGTGATGGAAGGGGGAATAAATCCAAGTGACTAGAAAACTCTTACTAATGTCTATTCTGATATATGCCTCCTAACCTCTCCCTTTGGGTTTCCCTTCCTGCCCTCAGTTCTGTGTCAGAACTCGGGCTTCCTCTGTGTCCCCCAGAGGGATGGCAAGGTGTCTACAGTATTCTCTTTCACCCTTCAGTCACCCTCCTACTTCTGTGACATCTCCAGTGTTGCACCGTGGTTGGAAGAGGACACCTAATTCCATGTCAGTTCACCATCTCAGCAGGGGGAGAAATGCAGTTGTTTCTTTAAGAAAAGCTGAAGGGACAACCTGGATGGCTAGTCAGTTAAACATCCAACCCCCAAAGCTTGACCGAATGAGGGGTCAAAGAAAGCCTCCAGAAAACAGCATGCATGTGATACAGACAAGGATGGTTAACCTCTGTCTTAATGGCAGTCTCAAAAAGTTAAGAAGAAATGAAATAAAATAAAGCATTCATGTTTAATTAAAAAAAAAAACCTTCAGAAACTAAAGACTACTGAATCTGAAATTTTAAGAAGAACTTAGTATTTCATGAAAAACGAAGTTATTAAAGCAATTAATAATCAGAACCTATATGAAAACCATTGGCCTACTGGACTTCACATGTAAAGACCAGGTCTTGAAAATCAAAGCAGGGAGGGGCGCCTGGGTGGATCAGTGGGTTAAAGGCTCTGCCTTCGGCTCAGGTCATGATCCCAGGGTCCTGGGATCGAACCCGGCATTGGGCTCTCTGCTCAGCAGGGAGCCTGCTTCCCCCTTCTCTCTCTGCCTGCCTCTCTGCCTACTTGTGATCTCTGTCTGTCAAATAAATAAAATCTTTATTAAAATTTAATTTTTAAATTTAAATTTAAATAATCAGTTTTCAGAAGATCTTGAAGTAGTGAAGCCCCAAGGAAAGACACTGTAGTCCTAAAGAAAGGCACCCAGCCAAAATATCATTCAAGAATAAAACAGACATTTGCAGCTTACATGAACTCAGAGTCTTAGTTTTCATAAGCTTTTCTTTTAATTTTCTTTTTTAATTTGAGAGAGAAAGTGGGCATGTATGTGAACAGAGGGAGGGGCAAAGGGAGAGGGAGAGAGAGACTCTCACGCAGACTCGGAGAGGAGCATGGAACCCAAGGCAGGATTCCTTCCTATGACCCTAAAATCGTGACCTGAGCCAAAATCGAGAGTTGGGAGCTTAACCAACTGAGTCACCCAGGCGCCCCAGGAGCTTTTTTTTCTTTTCTTTTCTTTAAAAATATTGTATTTATTTATTTGTTTGTTTATTTCAGAGAGAGTGTGAGAGCTAGCAGGGGGCAGGGGCAGAGGGAAGGGGAGAGAGAGAAAACCAAGCCGGTCCTTGCTGGGCACTGAGCCCAACATGGGGCTCCATCTCACGACCCATGAGACCACCTGAGCCAAAACCAAGTCGGATGCTTAGCAGACTGAACCACCCAAGCACCTCTAAATTTTAGTCTTCTAGTGAATCTGTACCTCTGGACTGTGACCTTCACTTGTCCTTCTCAGTCCCGCCCACATCCCTCCCTGCCTTAGAGGGGATAGGATGGCTAGGCAGGGGCTAGGGGTGGGTATTTCCTTTCCCCAGGTCAATTAACTCGATAAAAACCCAGCGGGTTAGGCCGTCCTTAAATACTTTGTCCTGAGGCAGGACCTTGTTAAGAGGAACAGAATGTTCTGGCTTGTTTCAAGATGGTTTCCTTTTCCCTCCTCCTGCTGGACACGCAAGAGGACTTTTCTCCATGTTCACTGTGAGAACCTAGTAGAGAGGCAGGAGGTAAAACTCACAATAACATGGGAGCCCCTCAGTGACTGGATCCCCTCGGAGTGTCTACCTCTTAGAGGTGTTCATGAGGAGCTTCCCGCCCTTTGTCTGTGAGAGTTCAGCTTCCCGGGCCACACGCTGGTTCCTGCAGATGCTGCTCTGGTGAGTTGTGATTCCTTGTACTTGCCTGTTGGTCTCTCCAGTTCGGGGACAGCAGTTTGCCCTGGGACCTCACTTCTCTTTCATACCTAAGAAGAGTTGTTGATTTTTTTCAGTTTGTTTAGTTTTTACTTGTTAATAGGATGGGGGTTGGGGGTATGATTTCCAAAACTTTTACATGCTGCTCTGGGTACCTGCATGCCTGTGGCTCGTTCTAAAATACCTAAAGATGGTTGGTACTTGCCTTGTTACCATGTTGCCAAATGGGTTCTGTGGTGCTTCCGTAGACAACGCGTTTACTTTAGTCTTTGCTCTGAGTAAGAGAATTTTGTTTTGTTCCTTCACAGCATGCTATCTAGGCCCCACACCCTTTTTGTTTTGAGGTCACAGCTCTGGGCACCTTCTTTTTGTGTTATCTTCACCCCTGTTCAGTTTAACAGCCATTTGGAATCCTTGTTATATATATCTTAATCTTCAAGGTCTTAACTTAATCAAAACGGGAGAGAAGGAAGCAGAGCTATGAGTAAAATACCATCTTAATTGTAAGCTACCTATTTGATTTGGCAAAATAGTCCCTTCCCTTGTTTTGGGTCTTATGGCAACACCAGGTGTAGATGTTTTCCTAAAGAGGAAGCCATTTACCTAGATCAGTACCCCTAGACAGAATGGAATTGTCAAGAGTTTTACAATCATGACTCTGCTTAATGTTCTCAAAATTAAATGCTTAGAGAGATCTCCTTCCACCACATTAGTCTGCTGTCTCCCACTTGGGGAAAAGAAAAAAAAAAGTTGCGGCTCTTGATGTTCAGGACAAATCCCAGGGGTATGTCTTTTGTTTTTTCATCATGTAGCTAGAGCCGGTCAGATTTGTTAGTTGACTATGAAACCCAACTTTCTCTAGCGTTCCTGCTAAGAATGGTCTTCTTGATTAGTGAGCTAATCAACTCAAGGACTGAGAAATAAAAAGAAGTTTTTCTCCATGAGACTATTGGTTGTTCCTGGGTACAGGAACTAGGTCAACTGATTCAGAAGAAGAAGGCTAAGTTCCCCGTGATCTAGGGAAGTCACTGAGTGAATATATGATGTTTGTGTTCTGTCCCCTGAGAAATGATGATGAGCTTTTCAGACACGTTCTTCCTGATTCCATCTAAATTGGATGGAATGTGCTCTTGTGCTCCCCCTCCAAATTACTATCAGCTGGAACACAAAAAAATTCAAAATGTGATTTAAAATTTTGCTGCCAACATGTCAAGTCACTAATGAGGTTTTTTTCTCCCTTACATTTAATAGAGCTTTAGAAAATTTCATTAAAAATTTATTTTTAAATTTATAAAATTTCAGCCTTATAAAATTAAAGGCAAAATTGTTTTCATACTCATTCCTTTTAAATGAAAGGAACACTTTTTGTATCATCAGGAGTATAGACGGGAAACAGGGAGAGAATGAAAATTAGTATGTGTCATTAATTGTATTACTCATTCAGACGAGCAGCATCAATAGCGTGGAGATCACCAGTATCACATCACCATCCAGAGTCCTTCCGTTTCCCATCCATCTCCAACAAAGTTGAGTTACATCGAAGAAACACCTCATATCTTAAGGCTTCAGTGTCTGATAGACAAGTCTGATAAACATACCACAAAACATAACCAGAAGATCAATTTCAAAGGCACCAAAATACCTGAAAGACAATCAAAAGATTAGGACTTCTCGGGTCAAATTCATGAGAATTCCATATTTAAATTGCATTGTCACCAGGGGGATTCATTGTTTTTCTTTGGCTTTGATGTATTTATGTCTAAGGAATCATCCAGGAAGTATTTACTGGGCACCTACTGTCTGAGAAGTAGCAATGCTGGAGACATAGTGACAGAAGATAAATCAGGCATGGATTCCTCCTTTTAATAATTTACAATGTAAGGGAACAAAGATTCCGCATACCATAAAATAGAAAACAGAAGATTGTGAGTGTTATTGAAAGACTATCTGGATACTCTGTGTATTGTACCCCATTCCACATCATAAAACTCAGTATGAGGTTTAGCTCTGTCTGTGATTTCCACATCAAATATAAAAGAAGATAAAGAACAAAACACACAGAATTTGTGGATTGTTTGAGGGTTTGGTGGAGATGGAGAAGAACTCTTATCATATAAATAAACAACTTAAACTTCATGTTAGAATCCCTTTTATTAAAATTTATCTGGCCATCCTGCTATGTTGATACCCATTCAGTCCTTGTATCCGAGTACCGTTTTCATCAAGAACTGGTGTGTTTTTATGTTCTTTACTCTGTGTCAAGAGCCTGCAAATGAGTATACCCTGTATATCTCCACTAGGAAAAAGAATATTGTTTCGGGGCAAATAAGGAGATTTCAAGTTTTTCATTACTTTGCATAGGATTCGCAAATGCTCATAGTAGACTATTTATGAGGCGTGGGATGTACGCAGGGCATTGCTTTTCCTTGGGGATCCAATTACTCTATGTAGTCCTTTTGTGCAGAACTGGTAACCTAACAACATTTATTCTTGGAATGAAAATTGGTCATATGAAAAATGGCCCATGTGAAAAGTCTTAGAATCTCAGGATATTAGACCTGGAAAGGATCATAGGGATTCTGAGCTTAACCCCCTTACATTATAGTTGAGAAACAGCAACACAGAAAGGTCTACCGAAGGACACCTGGCTATCTTATGGGATCTAGAAATTTATAACCTTCTCTTACAGTTCCTAAGATTTACATGCCATAAAGTAAATGCGTGAAGTCATAATACAGGGGTTGTAGGGCAAAATTTCACCCTTGAGAATTGTTTTTAAGACCCTAAAAATTTATGTGATTTTCTGTTTCCTCAGATTGATCATTTCTGGTCCTTTATAGTTGTGAAGTTAATGCATAACCCAGGTCCAAATTATTTCCGTAGAACAAATATCAATTCACAATACAATATAGAACTTGATGTTAATTTAAGAATCAGAATGAAACCGGCTTCAGAATCAAAATCTTTTCTTCTCTAAACTTCCTCAGCACTTACCCATATATTTAATATTGCTATTATATCTTTACTACTTATGTAATTATTTACATATTGTATTTCTACTTATGGATCATAAGCACTCCAGAAGCTAAGACTGCCGTATTGCCACTTCCCTCACGGCTTACCCCTGTGCTTTCATGTAAAGTTTTGCTCCATAAATGTTTGCTGCTTTAACGAATAAGTGAAAGGAACTTTAAGCTACTAAATTTAAACTTACTACCTGATATCCCCTTTTAAAAGGAGGCATATGGTAATAAAGGTAAAGGGGAAGAAAGACCTACACTGTAGGTGAATGACTAGCTTTTCTGGCTGATTGAAGTCAACCTTTTCTCACAGTGAAATATCACAAATGGGACTGATTTTTCTATTCATAGCTACCAGGATTTGATTCTTTCCCCTGGTCAACATGCTTTACTTTTATGATGCTCCTTTATTTCAAAGCACTTAACACATAATGACTTACCATGCAGTTTTCTGGTCTTCTTCTTACCATATAATACTATTTCTTTTTAGATTTGACTTGCGATGTAGATTCATTTTAGCAGTCACACAGTGATTTCATGATGAAGATGATTGTAGGACTTGGCCTTTCTCATTTTACATCATTATTCCTAATTGCTGACTCAGAATTATTTGGAAGGATTTTTCATATCCTACCCACAGATTCATCCTTTGGACCATTTCCCACTTTAGATGAGGCTCAGATTGGTAACATCAACTTTGCTTTATTAAGATCATCTGGGTACAGTCAAGCATGAATAGATTTTAAAAGTGTTAGTCCACATTGAGCCTTTACTTACTTTCATTTTTAATGGGAAAAGCTTAAGGCCCTTCAGGTCAAAGCCATTTACAATCAATAGTACAAAAAAATCATTAAAAAAATAAAGTAATCTATTATTGATGAAGCTGGATGATGGTATCATCCCGTGTTAACATTTCTAAGTTCCAACAGTTACTAATGAATCTAGAGAGGGGGGAACATAAAATATTTAATATATGAATAATTAATTTGCTAGAGGATCATTCATTAAGGTTAGAAGTAATTCACTAATATGGAAATAAGCAAGTAGAAGCAATACTGTAATTCGTTCCTGAGACATTACCATTTGGTTGAGGAATAGAAAAGAGCCAGGGAGAATGAAGGAGAAGTTATTAATCTCAACTAATTTGTTGGAAGGAAGGATATTGGTTACAAACAGGTGGTTAAAAGTTTTGTTTTGTTTTTCTCCTATTAGCCATACTTCTAAAGGCTTTTAGGCTGACCTTGTGCTATATGGATCAGAATTCATATAATGGAAGGGTTGCCACTGGAGTGGGTTAAATGTTTGTGTAAGACTGAGTAGCATAGTGTAGTGATACTCATGCCCGGACACTATTGAGAGTGGCATAGATGACATTTTTACTCTCCAAATTGGTTTTCCATTTGGGGAGAAATCTAAAGATTATTTTGGGAAAAGAAGTTTGTATTCCCTGCTGAGGAAGCCCAAAGTGGATCCCAGTGGGTTGAATAGATGTACCCCTTTCCTGACTTCGACCACCTGATACAAAGACTCTCGACCTCCGCACAGCTCCTCTCCAGGACTCCGATATTTGAGGAGATGACACGAGGTGCAGGGCTGGGGATTTTTTCTGATGCTGCGCTGGAGTTGGAAGTCAAGGGTAGGACATTCAGAGGCTAGAGTCAGCATCCTCTCTGCAGTAGGACCTACCTGTGTTCTGCCCTCCTCTATACTTCCTCCAGCCTGATTTTTCTACCCTTTCCACAAATGCTTTCAGCCAGCAGTTTCTGATTAAGTTAACCAGAGTCCCAGTTGATTTATTTGGACTATATTTTCATCAACAAAGTGGAGATGAAAAATTGTATCTATGAGCTTGTTTTGAGGATTAAATGAGATAATGTAGAAAGTGTTTGGGCCTTTGGCTCAGAGTAGGTATTCATTTCCATCAATATATCAACATAGCTGATATCAATTTTTCCAGAAATAGTTTGTCTTGAATGGACTAGTTATTTACGTGCTTAGTGCAACAGATTAGACGAAGTGACCTTTTATGGCTTCCTTCATTGATTTCCTAGAGGCTGTGTATCTTCTGGGGCAGCAGTAGCTTTTGGATTCTTGAGCAGAATGAGGATGCGGTTCTCAAATAAGCGCTACATGTTCAATGCATAAGATGCCATTAGAAATGTAGTAAATACAGATCACAGCATAAATTTAGAAATACACACCAATGTTTTAGGTCAAAGTTGAAGAAATATTATGGTTGAATTTAGAATTATGTTTCAGTGGATTGAAAATAAACAAACTCTTTGTGGCTGCTTTCGGTAGTGATTGGACCTTGGCCATTTTTTTTTTTTTTTCCCCCTGAGGTAGAAATCTAGGAAATGGCTGAGGTCTCACTCTACCTTCCATAGGTCATGGAGCCACAGGTTTATATAAGACCAAATTCCAAGGCTGTGGAGGAGGAAGTTTGCTTCCATTTCTTACAAGAGTCTCTGTCTTACTCTCTCCGGGGTCTACCCAACATTAATATCAGCATCATGTCTCAGTGGAAAATGAATATACCAATTGGGCTCATGTAGAAATTAGTGTTTTTCACCTAGAGTGTTTCACTGTTTTGAATTAATTCTGTATACCCTTGACTAGGAAAGATTATTACTGTTTGCAAGTGGGAAATACTAGGCATGCAAATGTTATATAATTCCTCCATGTGAGAGAATTTCAGAGTGCAGCTGGGAATGAAATATTTAACCAAAATCACTTAACTTCATCATCCATATTCTTCCCTTTCCACCATGCTTCTTTCCTTCATTTTTCTTTCATTCTCTTGCATTATTCTGAGCATTTGCATGCTCGTGTTAGGGGTTATGCACTCTGCTAGTTTCTGGGAATGTCAAGATAAATAAGGCATTGTTCTCACCCAAAAATGTCTCACTCCAATGGGGAAGATGGACAAATGAATAGAACATTATAATTTAGCAATAGATTATTTCATGCCTACCCATCAACTACTAGACCATATGCTCCAAAAGAGCAGGGACCATCTGGTTTACTGCACAATGCTTAACATATAGTAAGCATTTAATACATATTTGTTGAATTGATGAAATAGGTAAACAAGAGGAAGGGAAGCTCATCAGAGTGGTAAGCTAATTTTATCTATCTTCCCCCCAAATTACCAGAGCGTCCCATTGTGTGTCATATTCAATATATTCAGTGCTTTGCCTCTTTGTTGGAAATCCGATTTTTTTTATATGCCAGTAAGAAATGTGGGTAGGAAGCAAAGAACAGACACAAACCCACAGACACATAGACACAAAGAATATGTGTTTTGTTTTTAGGTTTATGGTAGTTTTTGTTATTTATGTCAGTCCTGGGTCTTTGTTATCACGTAAGTGATGTCATTGGAATTGTTATCATGTAAGTGATATAAATGTTTTTGCCTTGGACAGCCCACCTAGTACTCAAGCAGTCTGTGTCACTTTTATTCATTATGTTGGCTTGTCTGTATCCCTGGAGGTGAAGGATGATTTTTCAGTGATGGATGTTTTAATTCTTTGTCCAGCCTAATATTATAACTCTGTGGTTAACGTACTTTCTCAATCTGACATCTCCCACTACCAGCAAATGCTTCCTGATACTCAGATGAAAGATTTCTCTCCTCCTACTTTATTCCAACTCTTTTTGAGAGCATACATAATTCTTCTAAACTTGTTTTGTTTTACTCTTATAAAAATATGTACTAAATATTAAAAATCATTAAACATAATAATGTAAATATCTAGACACACTAACAGTCATTTCTCTAACCCTTTTCCCTTGTAGTCAATTACTGAGTCAATTTAAATTCAATCTTTTCTTGCCACAATTAGATGGGTCAAAAACTCATTTAAGTTGTTAAGGTCATTTTGCAATTTATGCTAATTATCTAATACCCTAATCATGTACTAAGTGCATCTTTTATACACTTTTCTTGCTAAACTTGAACTAGAAAACAGATATCCTAGATCTTTGCTTCATGAATAAATGAAACACATACATAAATCCCTGAATAGGCTTTCAGGTAATAATTGCAGTCATTTCTGTGTACTCTTCATTCTTTTATGCATGCATTTACTCATTCATTCATTCAACTATTTCCTGATCACTGTAAGACACAATACTAATAGTACATACTAAGAACAGAATAGAGAAAGACCAATTGCAGGGAAATATTATGAATTACATCAGCTGCCAAAAGAAGTACTCATTTTATTGAACAATACTCATTTTTAAATTATTTGTACATATTTGTATTTTACGTTCATATGGAGTATTTCACATTTTTATTTACAAACATTTAACGTGAGTGATCAGTAATTAACTTTTCCCTCAAAATCATTCTTTACAAAAATGCATTATCAATGTTGACAAGAAGCACTGGGGATGAATCAAGTGTTTGGGGCTTTTTTTTTTTTTTTTTTGAGAGAGAGAGAGAGAGAGAGAAAGAGTGACAAAGCACAAGTGGGAGGAGCAGAGGGAGAGAGAGAATCCCAAGCAGGCTCCACACTCAGCACAGAGAGCAATGTGAGGTTCCATCTCATGACTCTGAGATCATGACCTGAGGAGAAATAAAGAGTTGGATGCCCAACTGACTGAGCCACCCAGGCACCCCAAAGGTGAATTAAGTTTTGAGCTCATCATTCACCCCTTGGTCATGGGAATAGTAGTATCACTTTACCCTAATGGCAACTTTGTTGTCCCCATTCACAGTATTTGCACAATGCTTTCACTCCTTCATTTTCTTTGCATCTAAGATTTCACCTTTTGCCTTATGCCAGGCTATAGACCTGGTTGTGTTAGGATAGGCTAGGGTGTTTTATTGTTAAAAATTAAGCACGGAGCGTGACACAGGGCTCAATCTCCCAACCCTGAGATCATGACCTGAGCTGAAACCAAGAGTTGGACGCCCAACTGACTGAGCCATCCATGTGCCCCTTCTATTTTTTAATTGGTTTATTCGTTTCTTGGATGTTGAGCCTCATAAGTTCTTGATATATTTGGATTCTAACCCTTTATCAGATACATCATTTGCAGATGTCTTCTCCTATTTCATTGCCTTTTAGTTTTGTTGATTGTTTCCATTGCTGTGGAGATTTGCTTGGGTAATTCTGACTTGCCTAAAACTCCAAACTTGGCTTTATAATCTTTCTTCCTTAAGCAGCTCCTTATCCAAACTTCTAACTTGTTACTCAGTGCTCCCATTTAACCACCTCAAAAAACAGACTTGCTTTAGGTCTATTTCTCCACATCTGTCTACATCATTCTCCAAAGACTCAAGTTCTACTGGAGACCACCTTGGTGCAATCACTTCTCCATCTTCACTGTCCCTATCTTATGCTGTGGTCTGGTCCGGTCTGGTCTTCTCCCCTGTTCCATGATATGTAAGCTACTGAAATAGTTATTTAGTGCCTCCAATCAAACCTACATAAAACTATCAGAGCAATGACTATTAGGATTTTGCTGACATTCACAAAAATCTCGATCTTTTTATTAATACTGAAATCTCTGCCCCTTTCCAAGGCTCCTCCTAAACTGTCAGATACCTTGATTTGTACTTATTTCTCAACATACACCCTCTAATTTTATCAAGTGTTAGTTTTCTGCCTTACACACTTGTCTTTTCTTAGTTTGGGCTTCCTTATCTCACTTCCAGTTGTTCAAAGCCAAATCCGTCCCTCTGGGGCCCAGCCCAACAATGGTCTTGGTCTTCCCTGCCCTCTATTCAGTTCATGGCTGCTCTTCTGCTCTGAACTAACCAAGCCGTGCACAACATTAGCATGAATTTGCATGTCATTTGAATTCACTCATTCATTCGATTAGTATTAATTGACTGGCTATATGTAAGAAAAAATGCACATTGCTACAGATGCAAGGGTAAACAAAACAAAATTGTTTTGGCTCTCACAGAGATTGCTATGTAATTAGACAGGCAGATGTAAAGTAATTACCCCCCCCCCAAATATATATATATATATAATGGCAAATGATGATTAAGACCATCAGGGAAAGTTACAGGGTACTCTGAGAGAGACTTACTGGAAGAGTAATTTAGAAATTAAGAAACACAGCAGAATATAGCGCTAAGCATACAGACACTGGGCAGAGGGTGTTTGAGGTCAGTGGTGGTCTTGTCATTTGTAAACTGAAATCCTGTGCAAGCTGCTTAACCTGTCCAGACCCCAGTTTCCTTAGCTATGTCATAGGGATGGTAGGAGTCCGTACCTTGCAGACTGTGTGAGTTAGCTTGCATAATGTCTATCTCCAACTCCCTCTCCCTGGTTTCCAGTGTGGTTATGAGAAAAGCTAACTACTCTCCAGGACTTCCTTGTAGCACTGTCTAGTAATCATGTGACATGGTACTGACCCCAGATGAAGGTACTAGGGGTTGTCTGAAAAATCTTTCACTTCTCCGATAGAAGATGGTGATAAAAATGTGCTGGCTCTCTACGGGGCTCAAGGTGTCATGGCTAAGTACATTCCCTGTGGTTTGTCACTTTCCAATGGGGTCTTGCAGGAAAAATCCCTGATCTAAGGTGCCTTGATCAAACCTCTGTCCATCACCATGTGAAGGTGCCCAACCTAGCCACCATGGAAGACTGGCTAGGACCTGTGCTTTGTTTGCTGTAGCTTTACCCTCAGTGCCAGGGGAAATGATGCAGCACTTTCTCCCCAGGCCAAGCTGCTGAGCGCACACAGAGCTTAGATGGAGGTGCCAGTGTTTGAGTAGCTGCTCTCTGACATTTCATTTATGTTCCACCGTGGAAAACTGGGAAGAGTACCCAGCTAGTTCAAATGTATCACTCTCCTCATCATCCATGACTTTAGGAGGAAACAGGAGAACTCTTTCGTGGAAGGTCCATTGCTGGCATGATGCTAGCTGGATACTTCCAACTCAATCATGGCATTGGGCCGTGGGAAAAATTGCAGACATTAAAGAAACTCCTGTCCTAGGAAAATAGGTTCAGGCATTTTCATACTCCTGTTAGCCCTTCTTCTCTCTTGTCACCCACCCTTTAGCTCACAGGGACCTCTGCCCACACAGTTCTACGGTCACCAGCCCGGGCCTGCCCTGCTCAGTAGTGCCCAGTACCCTCTGACTGGGCACTGGACCCAAAGTCCGCCCAAATAGACTTGTCTTGGTTTTCAGTTCCTTACAACACTTCGTTCTTGGCTATGGTTAATCACACTAAATGATGCTCATGTATCAATGGGGTTGTTGCTAATAGAATCAAAGATCCCAATAATTTGTTGGTAGGATAATAGGGGTCCCAATGAAAAATCCAATGGAATTCAATTTAGATACAAATTGTGTTAGGAGTTAGCCATTGGGCAAGAAGACTTTGTGCACATCTATGTAATCTTCCTAAACCGATGGTATGGGTGCTATTATTCCTAAAGTATAAAAGAGGAAGCAGGAATGTTACAAATTTTTCACATAGCTAATTAGTGATGAAATTGAGGTTCAAAGTTAACACCCAGTATAGTGATAGTTCTGTGTTGAGGGGAAAGTATAGCTTAAGGGTTAAGAGCATCAGTCTGGAGCCCTACAACGGGGTTGGGTTACTGGCTTTGTTGCTCATTGACTGTGTGACCTTGGACAACTTATTCAGTATCTTTGTGCCCTTGTTTCCTCAGATGTAAAATGAAGATGGTAATACTATTAACTTCCCTATAGAATGATTATGTGAGACTTAAATGAGTTAGTGTCTGTAAAGGGGTTAGAGTAGTACCAAGGCCCTAGTAACTGAGGAACAAAATGCTGACAATTATACCCGGGACAGCAGGGCAGTTAGCGACTGGGCATTTTTGTGTCTCTAAAACAATATCATGGAGAAAACTGTCTACCTGATAGTGATTGTGCATAGATCTTTATGAGATATAAGAAAGTACTGTTAAGGGAAAATTGTAGAATATTTTTCCATGTAGGACCCACTAAAGTAGAATAGGCAATTCAGGATGTGTGGGACATTTTGGTTATACTGTTCAGTAGAGGCCCAGAGATAAAAGCACCACTTTTAAATAACCCTTTTTAAGGTGACTTAAATGGCTCCATTTGACTCCATAGGACTCCAGCTGGGCAAATACCAGCTTGTTTCCCACAGGTCTTCTGGAACTTTCCAAAACAATTTAAGCGTCATTTTCTGAGGTGACCATCCTGGCCTATTAAATTCACATTTACATTCATGAAAAAGTTTTCCAACCCATCCTATATTGCTAAATTACGGTTATATTGATCCTACATACATCACTTTTATGACATGGCTATCTAAGAGTATAAATATCTCATCCTTCTAACGCGCTTTGCATGCTGTGACATAGGAGTTAAATGGAGCTGTGAAGGTCTGTGGCATGATTCTGAGCATGCAGTGGTTCCCGCTGTATTTGGTGCTGACGTGATGAAAGCTGACACCAAAGCTAACATTTTGCAGTAGATCAACCCCTTTTATTGGCCTAAAAGATATCATCTTATCCAGTGAAAATTATTATCTGCACACACATTTGGTTATGACGATAAGCAGCATTACGAAGAGTAAGCCCATGGTCTGTACCCCCACAAATTCTTTATCAGTGTGAAAATTTATATCCGATTTAATTCAGTAGACAGCGAAGAGCTTCACCCTCGAAATTCTTGCTGTATCAACAGAGGTGTATAAATAATACTACCATAGGCCATTAATCTTTCTAATTAGAAGTATCAAGAGTAACAGAAATAGGGGGACAGGGCATATGGGGAGCTACCATACCCAACCACAAAATGCTAATTAGTCCTGAAGTGGGCTAATTAACCAGGCAATACAACAACCTGCTATTTAAGGAAAAAATCAGAACCCTTTCCATACGTTGCCTCATTTAGTATTTGCCTAATATAGCAAAGTAGGCATTATTTTCATGCTTTTATAAGACTTCAGCTTAGGCTTTGTACTTTGGTAGAGACTAAATCGTTTCATTGTCCCATTTTGTCACCTCTTCAGTCCTATGATGATCAGAGGAAGCAGGCATTGCTATCCTTAGTTTCCAAGCGAGGAGACTGAGGCTTAGAGAGCAAGTTCAGTAGTTGCTGAAATCAGAAAATGAGTAAAGACAGGGTTTTAATCCAGTTCTAATCCTAAAAATGTTGCTTGTCTTAGAGAAATAAAATAGTCCAAGTGTGCTGTCTCTCATCTTTATGGGTCCCATCCCTGATTTTGTTAGATGGTCCCTCATTACCAGCGAATCTCAGCTGTCATCAAGGAACCTAATCCAGTAGTTACTCTATTGTATGGTGCTATAATTAATGAATATCAAGAAAATGCTTTACAACAGCTGCTGGGAAGATTCCAGCCACTCTGAGTTATTTGGGGCTGGAGCTTTTCTGTTTCACCTCACAAAAAGTATGAAAACACTTTTCTACGGTAACCCCTCATAACTAGATACCCTATTTGCAGACTCAACCCCCCCTCCCCCGACAGCCTGCCAACCTCTAACACCTCTACCCTAGTTGCTTGTAGGCTCTCACTTGGTGCTTAGTCCTTATCACAGGTCTGCCTCATCGCCCAGGTACAGACTTCCCCAAACACAGGCATACACCTTTGCCTAAGTTAATCTTTTAGTGTCCTGCTGGTTATTTGGCTCCTCTTTTCTAGGCCTGGAAAATTCCTTGTTCTGGAATGTTCTACACTCCTACCGGTGAATGAGGTGCTGACAATTAGTTGAACATTGCTAACCTGGTGCGTTAGTTGTCTGTGCTCTGTTCGCAAATTACCTCTGATTTAACAGCTTAAAACAGTCTAATCAGGCTATAACCTCATATTGGCTGGGGCTGTGTTCTCATCAGAGGCTCAACTGGGGAAAGATGCACCTTTCAGCTCTATCAGGTTGTTGACAGATTGCTTGCATGTAGGGCTGAGATCACAGTTTTCTTACTACCTGTCTTGTCTGGGGTCAATTCTCAGCTCATAGAGGCCATTTGTTTGTTGCCATGTGATCCTCCCCCTTGGCCCTCTGTCATCATGACAGCTGACTTTCCAAGCCAGCAAGGAGGAGTCTCGTGCTCTAGTCTATTTAGACCATCTTACATAATGCAACATAATCATGGGAATGGTATCCTGGCACATTTGCCATATTCTGTTAGTTAGAAGCAAGGCAAAGGTTCTGCCAAGATTCAGGGGGAAGAGGATTATACAAGGGCATGACTCACTGGTGAGAATAATTAGGGTGTGTTGGCCACATCTGGTAGCAGGTTTCTCCAATACCAAATGCCACTCATGTGGATTTCTGGGACCTGTTACTCTGAGATCTTGATTTCCTATCTCTGCCCAATTTAATGTCTGACTTGGATTGAAGTACAACCTGGAGGGGCCACTGGATAAGGCAATGGTCTCTAAGGGGAGCTAGGCATCTCTGTGTTAATTGGAAATTTGATGTCAGTAAACTGAAATTTTCACTTGTGACTTTTATATAACAACTGAAATGTAATTAGGAAAAAAAAATCAAAAAATTTTGAAAACTTTGCATCTGTCCAGACCTGGTGTTGTCAAATAATTTTTCAAGGTGCAAGTCAGAGTCACAAGAAGTAATGAATTCTACCTGCCCTGAGACCAGCCTTTAAATGGCACCAGGTATCAAGTGAGATTCCAAAACCAAACAATGCACGACTGGCTACAATTTGTCATGAATAAGTGATTCCTTTATTATTTGTGTTCAGCCATTTATGGACCTTTTAAATATTTGTCTATTACACAAAGTCACAGTTCTAGGGCAATTCCTAATAAAATGTTATTTAACATTAGGTGCATGTAATGATTTTCTTATTTTGAAGATTAAACATTTTGTTAATGATTTATTTATTTGAGAGAGATAATAAGAAAGAGCACCAGCAGGGATGAGAAGCAAGGGAGAAGCCAACTCCCTGCTGGGTGGGGAGCCCCACAGGAGGCTCCATCCTGGGACTCCAAGATCATGACCTGAGTCAAAGGCAGATGTTTAACCCACTGAGCCACCCAGGCACCCCTAAATATTTTTAATAGAAAATTAGTTTCTTCTAGTCCTCTAAGTAGATTTTTAATAAAGATATGAAGATACTGCTTTCCAAGGGCACCAGATCCTTACTCTGACTTGGATGTCAGTAAGTCTCCCCGGGGCCATGCCTGTCAGAAACTGCCCTCCCACTTCATTTATTTCCTATCCTGACTGCTTGCCTAAATGGCCACCTGTTGGTGGTCATACTCTTTGGCCCTCTGAGTGTTTGCATCTCCCCTTAGCTTGCCTCAGTCTGCTTGTCCTACCCTCTCTGAACCTAGCCTCTTGTGCTGCACTTGAAGGTATGACACATTTGAGCAAGTTCATGCCGGATGACATTTTATAATGCATTACAATTTATACGCATATGATCATACTTCATGTCCCTTGATCCCCACGATAACTCTGGTGGGGGTACATTCCAAAACTGTGCATAGGATGAACTTCACTGAGAATGGGGGGTTCGGGAGGGAGTTGGTGTGTTTGTAATCGGTTCTTGTGTTTCTTTTTGGAAGAAAGGCCAGTAGAGAGGCCTGGAACTGACTACCCTGTGGTTTAAATTTTCTATGATATTAACCTGCCCTAAGTCCTTCATGGGATCAGTAAGTCTGAACTTGCCACAGGTGGATGGATACAGACTTGAACAAATAACGTCTTGATTTTATTGAATAACACTGAAACTCCTCTCTGCCTAATTTAACAAGATTGGTGACCAATCCAGTTGTTTTTTTAAAATTTTCACCTGACACAAATTGTGAGAGAAATTGCTGTTTTTATTATTGTGAGTGGCTAAAAAAAATGCATAAATGCCAAGCTTAGAATCTCTCTCACTCCGCCAAAGTAGCAAATTGGAGACTGGAAATTCAGCTAAAACTGATAAAAGAGGTTGACTCAAAATGGCAAAAATATAGATCAGCTGAAGCAAGTTATCGGGAGAGAGGAAGCTAAGCCAATTCAACTTGCCCGGGCCTGTCAGACGTACTTTCTTGTGCTAGATATGATAGAGTGTGATTCACACAGGATGAATGAATTAGTATCTTCAAACGTGGAAACCCTCCCTGCCATGCTGCACAGAGCCATTTACATACTAAGGTCTTAGACAGCTCAAAAACACATTCATTGTCAGAATGAAGATGAAGGTTTACCAAGATCCACCAATCTCTTCATTGCTTCCGCAATATTGATATTCAAACTGTATGTAGTGTTTTCCTGTGTTGCGTGATAGGTGTTTCTACACATTTAGAAACATGAATAAGTAGCCGCGCTAGCCGTCAGAGTGCTTCATTCAGTTTAACCGAAAGAAGAACGGCCAGTATAATGGACGACAACTCAGGTTCTAAAATCGTCTTTAAATGCAGTTGTAAACAATAATTCATAACAAACAACATAAGTGTCGGTACCACATCAAACCAATACTCTAAACTCTCTGGCTTCATTAGAACGACTACCTTTTCCATAAAAATCTTTCCTGGGCTAGCTTCTCAGACACCGTTCTCTCCTGATTCCCTTTTGCACTGATGGGTTTTTCTCACTTCTAGAATATCTTTTTATTTCCTCATGAGAGGTTGGCATTTTCTTAGCCTCTACGCTTAGCCACTCTCTCTCTTTAAGCCCCTGCATTCCCATGGCAACCTGCTCAATGCCCGCTAGACTCCCTCTTGCTCTTACACATATACCAAAAATCTGACCGTAATTACAAACTTTTCCCTTTCTGCCCATGCCTAATCTCTCCTACCTGTCTGGTCACTAGATGCTACAGGTTCTCTGTCTTAACATCTCTCAGTCATCAATTCTCAAGCCCTAGCACTGCTGCCCTATGTCATGTCTTTGTCATCTCTCGTGGACCCACATCAGGATTTTCTCATTGATCTTTCTCCATGGTTTCTCTAAGTTTGTCTTCTCTGTTGTTGGTAAAGTCTTTTTAAAAAATAACAACCATATTACTTTACTTCCATGCTTCAAATTTCCTGGCGACACAATAAATCAAAACCATCTGTGCACGTCATCAAAGGTCTTCTATGATTTGGTCTTTGTCTTTTTGCTCGACCCATCTTCCTTTTATTCTTGCTTCCCACCTCTGGTTCCATCTTCAGGCCCTGGGTGCACCTGCTCCTTCAAGTTTTCATGTTTTTGCATTTATTCTCTCCATTACCAAGGCTTTCTCCTAAGGCTCTCTGTGGGCCATCTGTCTGGTGAATAGCTACTGATTCTACAGGACCTTGACCAAGCATCCACTCTTCTGTGAAGAATTCACATCTGTTTTCCCCTCATGCTCCTTCCCAAGGGACTCCATAATTTCTTTTCTTGTACCACAATATCTTATTTGTTCCACCATGTTAGTTTTTTTAATACATTTTCTTATTTATGTCAGTATCTTCTGGAATCTCCATTTCTTGAGTCAATAAACCAAATATCAGTAATTTCTGACTTTTAGAAGTCTATGTGATTTATAGTAGTTGGATGAATGCTGGAGATACCGACCTTCGTGGGTAAAGTTGGATAAAGTAGGAGAGAGTGGTGGACATATTTTTATCAAGCCATTGTAATATTTTTAACAGGAGAAGTGAAATATAAAATTTTATATAAAGGAGATATTCCAACAGAGCTTTCCAATAAAAAATAATGTCAGGAAGATTTTTTTTTGTTGCGACAACAGTGTTCAGCATGGGAAATGTATAAGCATCACATATACAATTTTTTTCCTCTTCTTCCTTCACTTCTGTTCCTTCCCTCCCTCCTCTCCTTTCCCCTTTGTCTCTTTTTCTCTTCCATTTTCAAGCTCACTTTGAATTACTTTAGTATTTACCAGATATTCAGCACTGTGCCATCTTCATAATTACATATTTATTGGATAATTTTAAGTACACATGGAAGAAAAATCCATCTTGACATTTTTTTTCCTCATTGAATTATACATAGACATCTGCGAACTTACCCTAATGAAAAAGCAATGATTCAGTAAGTTCGTTATTTAGGGCAGTAACGTTGCAGCCCAGACGAATTGAAGTGAATGCCACCCCTAGCCTTATTTCTCAGTTCGCTCTTGCTTCTATGTTGACTATGATTCTGAAGTCTGGTCTTAAAATGTTATCAGGATGTTTTCTGAGTCGACCCTAGAAAGGCCCTTTCTTTCCCATTTGAATGTTTTGTCTTGAGGACTGTAGCCTTTAATCTAGTGTCATTCACTCTGATAGTCCGAGAGTTTTAAAGGGGTGATGACCGAAGAAGCTCACCGAGCTGAATCTGGCCGGCGTGCGAAGTGTGCACATCCTCGTACATCAGATATTTCGCCGAGGCTCCAATGTTTGGAAATCTTGCCATTCCAGATATGGCCACGATGGGCAGGCACTCAAGTTTCTGTCCTGAAGCAATTTCAAATTCCATTATGAATTTTAAGTAGAAAACCCCAATCCTGGGGCACCTGGGTGGCTCAGTCAGTTAAGCGTCTGCCTTCAGCTCAGGTCATGATCCCAGGGTCCTGGGATCGAGTCCTGCATTGGACTCTCTGCTCAGTGGGGAGCCTGCTGCTTCCTCCGTCCTTCCCCCTGCTTATGCTCTCCCTCTCTCTCTCTCAAATAAATAACATCTTTCAAAAAGGAAAAAAAAAGAGAGGCATGTTTTTCAGGATAGGTAAGTGAAGCCCCTTGGTGGTTTTGGTTTGTAATCAAACCTAACCAAACTAAACCAAACATAAACCTATCCCTCCATAAGCAAGGCATCAGTGGGCAAATCCTGTCCTATCTAGAAGGTACTGTAACACCGTCAAGTAAGCGGTAAGAAGAAAATGCATATGATTCTAAATTGTTTCCAGAAAATACCAGATACTTGCTGAGTGCCTCAGAGAAGCCTTCAATCTTGCATCAGCAGACTATGAATCACATACGAAATATGTATTTCTCCTTTCGTCCTTCTCTTTTATTGAAAATGCTGGAGAAAGGATTATCCTGTGACAGGAGCTGCATTTATCTGATGACCTCTGACATTGACTTTCCCTCGGGTTCTTACTAATAAAAACACAAAATGCGGTTGTATCTGTGGGCTGGAACATTCACGTATTGAACATTCAACGTAGGAACATTAAAACACGTAGTTTAGGTTTAGTTCATTGAGAAACATAGTACCTACAACTTCACCGTGGAGAACTTTTTTCTGTCTCCTCAGCCATGGATGCGCTTTGTTACCCACAAGACTATCACATCTTTCCGATAAACATGCTCTCCCACTTATTATTTGTTATCGATGACTTTATTCACTGATATACATTGAGAGCTGTTAAAGGCTAACACCTATGTCGTGTCCGAGGATATAACTGAAAAAAAACCAGGAGAGGCTTCTGCCCCTGTCGGTCTGCCGGTCTAGCAAGGGGGATATAAAATCAAGTGTTTCATGAACAAGTATGAAACCACGGCCACTTACTGGAAGCAGTACATGCTCGATGAGAAAATGTATGAGAAGGGTTCTACCTGGTTAGACCTATCAGGATAGGGTCCCTCAAGTAAGTGGACCTTGAACTGAAAAGATTCAAGGAAGGGGAGAGTTAACGAGGTGGTGAGGGAGGGAAAAGCATTTTTAGGCAGAAGGAACAGTATTCATTCAATTTCAAATACATGTTTCTGATGTAACATCGAAGCAGTTTTTGCATTGGTCCTATGATTTTTTTCTTTCTTCTTTCGAGATATAATTGGCCTGGAACATTGCTTTGGTTTTAGGTGTACAACATGGTGATTTGATATTTGTACATACTGCAAGTGATCACCGCAGTAAATTTAGTTATCTATCACCGCACGCAGTTACGGTGTTTTTCCTTGGGATGAGAACTTTTCAGATCTGTTCTCTTAGCAACTTTGAAACATACGCCTCTGTATTGTTAAGTATAGTCACCCCGCTGTACGTTACATCCCCAGGGAGTTAGCCCTCATTTGAATCTCCATTTCTGTTTGACCCAACTGAACGCCCTTGGGAAAGTTTTCATATTTTTTACCTAGAGATAAATACACCTTGACAGCCGGATTTAAGGATTATAACTACGTTGAAACGATTAGTTCTGTTTTAATTTCTTTGTCTTCTTTCCTACTCTATTCAGATAAGTTTTTCTAAACTTAAGTATCTTCCACTAGCCATTAAAAAAAGGGGGGGCGGACTAAGAAGGGCACAGTCCGTTAAGCATCTTCTCCATTTAAAAAAAAAAGGGGGGCTAAGAAATCAAGAACTATGCCATCCTACTGTAGGATACTGAAGAAAGGTTTTGAAGAAAACCTCTTGATTTTCCAGCATCTATTTTTTTTTTTTATTCGTTTAGGGTCATTTTTTTTTTTTTCCTGCAGTAGAGTATTAAACCTGATTACCTCTCAAAAAATCGGAATGATCTTAGTGTCTTGTTGCTGTCTTTTTAACAACATAAGGTTGTGGTAGATCTGTGGTGTTAATGATCCTAGTTTTTCACCCTTTTCTGTCGTTATGCCTTTGGTGCTATGAACTGGCAGCTTTTCCCGTTAAAGGGGTAGGATCTATTGCCCCGTCCCTTGGATCTGAGCTGGATGACCAACGCGCTTTGGGTCATGAGACGTCGGTAGGCAAGGGTGGCAGGAGCAGAGGCTGGAAAAAGGCTTGTGTGTTTCTGCTTGCTTTCCGCACCCCTGAAATTGCCACTCGAACATGCCCGGGCTAGCCTGTTGGGAGGTGAGACATGTGGAAGGAAGCTGGATCGTCCCAGTTGTCCCGGCTGCTGCCATCCTTGTCAGCAACAGCTGGGTGAACCTGAGGCCAGAGCGGTCCTGCCAAGCCCAGCTGAGCCCATGAGACAGTCGCTGACCAGGACACTCATGAGCAAAACAGATGCTTATTGTTAGGAGCCTTTGAGCTGTGGGGTGATTTCTTACATAGCATTGCTCTGGCAGCATAAAACTCACAGAAGGGGAGAGTCTCATTTGCGACTTTGTTACTTCTTCATAATCTTTCTCAATGATCCGCATTTGATTTTCCAATGGGAAGCCAACAAGACAATGGTCAAATAGATATTTGGCTCTGAGTGATCTTTCAAGAGGCTTTATATTCTGTGAAGTGTGGTGGGCCTCTAGTTAGACCCTTGAAATTTAGGAACAGTGAAAAATCCAAACTCCCTCTTTTGTCTGTAAATATACAAAAATACGCATTTTTTATGTCCCCATAAAATTTGTTTTCTTTATGAAGAAATTCAGATCACCATGTGACGATGGTCTAGAAATGAAAATGCCATATGAGGAGAGCATGACCATTGGCTGTGTTATGAGACGTGCACAAAACTCTGCGGGTTTGAAATTTTATTGAATATAAACTCGCGTTAGTTTTATTAGCTGTAAAGAAAGTTTCTCATATTCCCGTTCTTTAGAAATGCGCCTGTCATCTCAGGCATGGGAATGTGACTGCAGGGCCAAGTTTGACAGCTGACTCGGTGTAACCACTTAATTCCAAGTCCCTGAAAGGAAGGGACTCGAAAAGCAAACAAGGGGAAAGTCACAGGTTACAGCAGGTAAGGTGTTACATGAAGCCAGAGGTCACGCACAGCATTTTCCTTATATTTTTAACTCGTTTATATTGCAAAAAACATGAGGTCTCCCTTGCCACTCACATGTATCTGGCCTTCTCTGTGCCAAAATTCTGACGATGGGAAAGCTGCCTTACCAGTTAAGCTTCCCAGCCTTGGGGGAAGTGGCTGCAGGATGGGAATGTGGCAGAAGGAGGTCATGGGGTGCTGGAGTGCTCCCTGACTCTGAGGGCTGCCCATACTACGTAGGTCATGGCACTTCACTCTCGAAAGATGGCCTGTGTTTCAGAAAATTAATTCTTTTTGTCCAGCATACCAGCTCTGTGGATGGACGGCTATTTACAATGTCTTGGGCTAGTCAAAGGTTTACTTTCATCTTTAGATAATGTTGAAGTGATTATATGACAGGCCACCCACACAGCAGAATATTATACAACATGAAAAATGATGCCTTTGAAGAAAATTTTAATGGCTTGGAAGAAAAAGGATTATGATAGAGACAAAAGAAGGCCAATGTTAAAACTACACACACGTGCAATCATGATTCTGTGTGTGTGCATTTCCTTAGTTCTCCTTTGAAAAGACCAGAAGGAAGTATATGGAGAGGTTGTCTCTGTGTGGTGGGTTTATGATAGTTTTATTAGTCTCCTGGATGCGTTTCTGGAGTTTTTAATTTTTAGAAGTGATTATGTAAGAATTTATGATGAGAGAAATTAATATATTAATGAAAATATACTGGCTTAGGAGCACTTTGGAAACAAGGGATGTGTTTTATTTATTTCCAGTTTTGGACATTCTAGAAACCAGTACTTGGAAGGGGAAAAGCATACCTGATCAATGGAAAGGGGCTCTCAGGGAATCTGTAGGTTGAAGAGAGACTCTGTTAATAAAGCAGAACACCAAGGCTAGTTTAGGGCCAGTTATTTTTTTTAAAGATTTATTTATTTATCTATCTATTTATTTATTTATTTATTTGAGAGAGAGAGAAGCCCAAGCAGACTCCATGCTGAGCATGGAGACCAATGCAGGGCTCCATCCCATAACGGAAATCATGACCTGAGTCAAAATGAAGAGTCCGAGGCTTAACCTACTGAGCCACCCAGGTGCCCCAAGGTGTAGGGATAAGAAAGCAGAGAGATTATTTCTTTAATAGTTGCTGTCATCTGTATTCTAAAATACCAGGAGCTACCTATGATTTGGGACCATTTTTTCATCAGTTGACAACCTTTGGGTTATCTCTCAATTGCTTTATGGTTTTGTTTTTCTGTTAACTTATTATTTTTAATTATTGGCAAATAATTATTTAATTACAATGACCTCATGTAGCCTCAGGTGCCTGAGTAGCTCAGTGGGTTAAAGCCTCTGCCTTCAGCTTAGGTCATGATCCCAGGGTCCTGGGATCGAGCCCCGCATCGGGCTCTCTGCTCAGCAGGGAGCCTGCTTCCCCCTTTCTCTCTGCCTGCCTCTCTGCCTACTTGTGATCTCTGTCAATAAATAAATAAAATCTTTAAGAAAATTACAATGATCTCTGAATGCCGCCATTCCCTGATGTAACACTACTTTAAGGGGCATATAATTTAAGAGAGACTATGAATGACAAAGAATATAAAGGGAGCATTTTTTCTTATTTTGATGAAAATTCCATTCTTTTCCTCCAGGGAGCCTTCCTTGATTACTACAACTACTACTCTGCTTAACTGTCTTCATGACATATTGTCATTCAGCCAAACACTGTGCCAAATGTATGCTTTGTTTTCCACGGATTCCGTTTTGTAGTGTTCCCCACAGGCAAGGATCATTGCAAAGAACTTCTCTTTCCTACTAGAAAATGAAAGCTCAGTGTAGGACTTACCCTCGTGCAAGGTGCATCCTACAGGTCTCTGTTCTAAGCCCTCTGCTTATGCTGGCTCATTCATTCTCTCTCTAGCCTTAGGAAGCAGGTGCCTTCTCATGCCCATTCTACGGATGGGAAAGCCGGGTAGAGAAGTTAAGGACTTTGCCAGCATCCCATAGTTCATTAAGAGTGAAGCTTTGTCCCAAAGTCCCTGTGCCCAATCACAAGGTCATACTGCCTCTGCTTCGTCACTGCGTGTCAATTGCTTAAAAAGATGGCCCAGGTATCTTTGCGATTCCAGAATCATCTTAGACCATAAACGGAGAAGAATGATAGTATCTGATAAATCTGATAGAAAAGTCTGAAAGCTTGATCCGACTTTAAATGGCAAGTCCCAAGCCAATGAAATTTTAGTTACTGGTTGGAATGACTCCAGGAAACATGAGAGGTCAGACCTTTGGGAAGAGGGTGTCTTTGTGGATACATGAATGTTATTGGGGGAAGTAAACGTTTCTGCCCGCTTTCTGAATTCTGCATTTTGTTTTGGTTCTTATTTTGCATACGCAGCAGATTTCTAAGGGAGGGAAACGAACAGTATAGGCCAGCTCTAACCATGTTTGAATGGGAGGTATGTTAATGGGCTAGGAAGGCTTTTAACAATACAGAGAGGGCAGGGCTCACCCAGCCTCCGAGCTCCTGAGAACAGAGCAGTCAGTATGTTTGCAAAGGGGGCCCGTGCGCTCAGATAATACCCCGAGGACCAGAACCTGATCTGGGTTAGGCGGGCTGCAGTTCTTTCCTTCAGCTCACATGTGTGCTCTGAGTCTAATCATTTTCCTGCTCTCTGCTTGAGTTTTCTTATCTGTCATGTGGGGAATTAATAACGGGCCTTTCCTTGGAAAGCGTTTTTGAAACCCTTCCCTGAAAGGTGTTGGTTGTCCCTGATGTTATTAATATTACTGTATCACCATGACAGGCCGGCCCCTGGCTTAGGGATGGAAAAAGTGAGCCGAACTTGCCTGACGTTATTGTAACCCTAGGAGCCCGGCCAGCTTGCTTTTATATCTGACCTTGACGGCCTCGTGCTACCCGATGAAGCTCAGCCTTTGACAGCTGGCCCCGGGTCACGCAGTTCAGAGCAAAGTGGGCCCTGCGGGCACAACACTTGGGAGTGCTCTTGGAATGATCTAGCTGGGGTAGGTCCAGGCTCTTCCTGTGCCAAATGGAAAATAAAGTCTGCGTCCGTCCTAGGGAAGCCCAGCATGGGGGAGCAGAGCACTCTGTTCCTGCCTTCTCCCGAAATTCGGATTCAGTCTGAGCTGCCGGGTTCATATTCTTTATCACTCCCCGTTCACCAGGGACATTTCCAAAGCCCGTGCACTCTGCCTGTTGGCTTTCAACTCTCCAACTACGGCGGAGACTGTGTATTTTTATGTCTGTGTGGCCGAGATCTGTTCCTCCGGGAGAGGAAAGAGTCACTGCCTCTTGGGTGATTTCACCTCCACTCGTTGTTGTTGTTATTGTTATTATTATTATTATTGTTATTATTTTCCACATTCACAGAGGGTTTTTGATAGAAGCTGAAGAAACAATCCTGCCTCCTGGGTGCATCCATCAGGAGAAGGGCAGACATCAGGGGCAGCAGCCTGTTCATAATCTCCCGGGCCTGTTTCTGTTCTAATTTTCCTGAAGATTGAAGTGGATTTAGTGCAGAAAACAATAGCGGGATAATACTGTGATCCCCTCGATTCCCACACGAGTTATTCAAGAGCGCGCATTTGGAGCTGGATGTAAGAATCTGCAGTCCTCATACCCATGGGTAAACAAAGGATCCCACAGTCTGTTGCCTATCCCTGGGGAATTAAAAAACAAATGTATATATTATAATGTTCCCGGAGATTAAGTTATTTGAAAGGCATTTTATTTTATAATCATGCAAATACATCTGTTCTTGTTTTTCCAGGCTGGTAACCAGATCTCAAACGGCCAGTCCGTAATCTCTCTTTTCCTTTCTTTCTTGTCCTTCTCCCCTGATCTCTCTTACCTTTTGCTCTTTGATGCGGAGACAGGATGGGTGGGTAATTGGGCACCGGCGAGCCACGGGGACTGAGGGTCATTTTTCATTTCTGATTTCTTCTGAGGCGTTTCCTTTTCTTGAGTTTACCTGGTTAAAGAAAGGGGGCGGGGGAAGAGGTTGATGAGAAGGTTAGTCTATTGTGTTTCCTCAAGATTCTGTGTATTTGCCCTTCCTGAATCTGTCTACCCTCTGAATCACTTGAAATGCTGAGCATTCTTCCCTGAAACCTCGCTTTGGGCAGCCACCTTTTCTGAACGAAGGAGGCATACTGAGTTCTAAGACACGAATAATTACAAGAAATGGGGGATTTTCTTTAAATTGCTTGAAGCCTAGGAGAAGATAACTCCCTTAATTAGTGGTGACCAATTCTGCAGTTTTTCTCCTAAGTCAACTAAGATTGTTATGCACAATATATGAAAGCATCGTTCTTTGACACGTTTAAAGCTCACATGTCATAGTGGGGACGCTGTCTGGTTTCCTGAATGGAAGTGGACACCAAGAGTGTTAGGTACTGTCTTTCTCTGCATAAATACCCTAACCAGGAGAATCAAATGTTACAATGGGCAAGAAGAGTTAACCCGATTATTGGAGTTCCAGTAAAATTATATATAAGGGTTTGGATTAAAAATGTACTTATTTAAGAACGCCTTACTATATTTTTCATGAATCTGTATTGCAACTTAAGGCAGAATATTAGTAATTCATAAAATATACCTACCTAGCTGCACATTAGAAAATTAGAGATTAGTATATGGCTTATTTTGAAAGAGTAATCAAGTGCCATTCTGAGATTTTAAGTTGATTAAGGCATCAAGCGTTTGCAAACATTGATTAAGTCTGCCTAAAAATATGTGATGGGTGAAATTCATACACAAGAAAAATTTAAACATGTTTGTAACAGATGGATATTAAGCAAACTTTTTTAATGATTAAAATGTAGTACTGATTTTTTAAAAGTTGCTAATAATTATGAAGAGTCGGAGATTTCTAGGTTAAGTCATCATTCACCAAAAAGAAAGTTCTTGTGTTTCCAGAGCAAAACTTCTTCTACTCATTTAGTAAGTTGTATTGTCTGTTACTTCACCGTAAAATAATCCATCATTTGACTGTTTAAAAAAATCATTAACCCAATCTCATCTCTCCAGAACCATGAAGGCTTCACTAGGCCTGACGGCCCACTCCACCCGATTCTTTCCGTTTATGCTGGATTCTGGCTCTCCATGGCATTTTGCCGGGTAATCTCACCAAAGGGCTATGCTATAAATCTAAGTGTGTTTCCCTCCTGAGCTGGAGCCACAGGAAACCAAAGGACATCTGTGTCAGAACATGGGCTTTGTTCCGTTTTTGAACATTGAAGCCAAAGTTTGGATTGAATTGTTCTTTTTCAGTTGGACGGTGCCCTGGAACCCTTATGTACTTTATGTTTATTTTCTCCATAAGGAAGACTATATGGGATATAATAAATGAGTGGGAGTTTCTAATTGCTTTCCCCTGCCATAAACAGGGTTTTATGTGTAGGCCTTAGCCTTGGCATTCAGTGAAAGTGGTGGTTCTTGATGTTGGGAGTGGAGAGTGAAGTAGGAGGAATGGTGTGTCAGAATCTCTGGAAAGGAGATTTGAATTGGGTGTTGGGTTTCAGAAAATAATGCTTGCCTACTTGAGAATTGATTCCATAGTGAAACTGTCACTAACGGGATTAGACTGGGTGAAAGTGATAGGCTTGAAGCCATTGATTTATAGTATTTGTAGCAGAGTGGTCAATTTCAGTGAATGCAAAGACCTCTCCCTCCCTGGGGGTTGTTTTCATGAGTTGATATGCAATGAGGAGTGTGTGTATGTGTGTGGGTGCTTGATGGGTGCTCGGAGAGAGGATTGTGCTAATCTTTTACTCTAAATGATAGGAAAGACAGGAAACTGAAGAACAGGGTGGTATGTGTTTCCTGTTCTGTATTTAGAGGCAATCTGGACTCTGATACTCACATGGAGGTGCCTTTACGGATTTTCACAATATTTGGAGACACCTCACTGGTGGTCTGAGATCCTATGATATTCAGGCCTCAGAGGAAACTGTGAAATTCAGATATTATAGGTAACATTTCATTTTCTTACAGGCCTGTGAGACTTGAGAAGATTTGGGTAAAATTTTTTCTTAACTTTACAATAATGATTACAGTAATGGGTATACTGGTCATTCAAAACTCTATGTAAATATCATATTCAGAATGTTGAACTTTAGACAAGAGAACTGTAGACATCAAGAAGATATAAAAACCCTTTTTTTATGAAAAAGAAGTTTTCCAACAAAATGACACATTCTGAGAAAATTTTCATGTGTGGATTATAACCAGTATTTCAGGCCCTTAGATAAAAACTAATGGCTGAGATTGTTCCTGAGTCCTACAATTTATTGTCTGTGTGACTTTTGACAAGTCCTTTTAACTCTCTGTGCTGGTCTCTCCATCAGTGGAAGAAGGTTAATACTCACTGTTCTATATACTTCAGGAAAAGTGCCTTATTAATGTTTTATTTTTATTTCCTAATCCAGTGACTGAAATAAGGTAAAAATATCTGTGAATCTAATTTATCAGAAAGCTAAGAAACCAAATTTCAGAAAATCATCAGAGCATTTCCAGTGTTATGCAAAATTCTTACAGGAATCCCTACCCTCCCACTCCCCTAGAACCCCCTTTCCCCCCAAAAACCCCTTTGATACCACATCAAGCTTCATGTATACTATTTATTATAATTTCTTTTATGTCAGTAGATATCAATATTTCTGTATCTAAAACTTCTGAGTGTGAATGAAGTGAGAAAATTCCTGGACTGCAGCATGAGGTTGGGGAGGGGGGACCCAAACAGAATCTAATAATCTTGCAGAGCTGAGGAGATGGATGCTAGAGTTGTGAAGGTCAAGGACTCTAGAATTTGCAAAGCATGGTGTTGGGAGTGGGGAGCTATACAGAGAAAGAGGTCCTGAAATGTGAAATCCTTAATCCCTCTGAAACTGATTGAATATATTTTGCAAATGTATAGGGTGAAACCACACCATGCCAGAGGAGAACAACTTCCAAGGAAACAACTATTATTTGGGGCTGAAAGACAAAATTTCCCGGAAGTCACACAGACCTGGGAAATTTTTTTGTGTGTTTCCTCAAACTCAAGTCAGGGTGAAGAGATCCGGAGCATTCAGGAAATATCTTAGAAGGGTATAACTTGGGAATGGCGCTAACCTGGAGCTAAAATAAAACTACCCCAGGTATGCCCTAAGAAAGCTTAAAATCATGTAACAAGTAGATCAAACCAGCCCATGATTAATTTAATTACCTGCTGAAAAATTTGCAGCTCTCTTTAAAGAAATACAACAAAATCCATTGCTCAAAACCAGAAACATCTAAATGGACATCCTCCATTTAAAAAATAACTAGACATTTAAAGAAACAGAAAATACAGCCAATTATAACCATGAAAGAATAAGTCAATAAAAACAGGTCTGGTAAAAATGAAGAAATCAACAGACAATATGCTTCAGATGCCCAAGATGAAAGGAAATCATAGACATGATGAGAGAAATGGAAGATACAAAAAATGCAAACATAACTTATAGAGATGAAAAAATAGAATATCAAAAGTTAAAACTACACTGAATGGGAATTATGACAGATCTGACATGCAGAACAAAAATCAATGAAACTGAATATATTGTAATAGGAAAAATCCTAGATAGGAAAAATCCCAAACAAAGCATGGTAGATTAACCCATTAGACAATATCCAATGATATAACATGTGTTTAATTGGGGGCCAAACTGGAGAGTCAAATAATATATGAAGAAATAATTTTTTTCCAAATCTTATGAAAGTGATAAAGCTACATATTTCAGAAATTAAGTGCACCTAAAGCAGATTAAATAATTTAAAGCTACAAATGCACATCATAAAATTGCAGAAAATTAGTGATAAGTATAAAATATTAAAACCAGTCAAGAATGTCACATTATGTAGAGAAAAAAAATCACAGCAGATGTCTATCAGAAAATGTAAGCCCAAAAGAAAATAAAAGGACAATTTTAGGGTGCAAAAAGAAAAAAATACATATTAAAAATATCCAATTAGTATTCTATACCCAATATAAATATCTAGAAATAATTTTTTTCAGACCAGCATTATCAGAAATGCTGGAGGAATTTCTTTTCACTGAAGAACTTGACATTAAATAAAAATTCGTATCTGTAGAAGTAAAATCAAGAACGGTAAATATGTGGGTAGGTATGAAAGATATTTTCCTCATTTATAAATTTCTTTCAAAACTACTGCCCAGACGGGTACCTGGGTGGCTCAGTCAGTTATGTGGCCAGCTCTTGATTTCAGTTTAGGTCACGATCTCCGAGTCCTGGGATTGAGCCCTATGTCAGGCTCCGCCCTCATTGGGGAGTCTGTTTCAGGATTCTCTCTTCCTCTGCCCCTCCCCCCACTTGCTTGCCTTCTTTCTCTCTAAAATAAATAAATAAATCTTTAAAAAAACCAAAAAGCATAAATAAATAAATAAATAAGAATGCTGTCTAGATCAAAAGTGATCACAGTCTATTATAGGATCTATAATTTAAAGAATGGCAGGGGGCTGAAATAGACTATATTGTTATAAGGTTTTAAAGTTGTGTGCTAGTGGTGTAGTTTTTTTTTAAGAGTTTATTTATTTGACAGAGATCACAAGTTCACAGAGGGGCAGTGTGAGGGAAGCAGGCTCCTCGCTGAGCAGAGAGCCCGACTCAATCCCAGGACCCTGGGATCATGACCTGAGCTGAAGACAGAGGCTTTAACCCACTGAGCCACCCAGGTGCCCCAGTGATGTAATGTTTTAAGATAGATTATGATAGGGGTGCCTGGGTGGTACAGTCAGTTAAACATCTGACTCTTGGTTCAGGTTTAGGTCATATCTCAGGGTTGTGAGATTGAGCCTCATGATGGAAGTTTAAGACTCTCTCTGCCCTTCCCCCTGCATTCTTTCTCTCTCTTGTGTAAAATAAATAAATATATCTTTAAGAAAATTAAGATAGATTATGATAAAGATGTATATTGTAAATATTAAGCAATCACTTGTAATTTAACAAAGCAATAGATTTAATAAGTCAGTAGAGGAGATAGAATGGAAAGTAATAATAAGCTCAATTAAACCAAAAGAACAGAAAAAAAGAAAAAAGAAATATATGGCACAAGTTGAAGACAAATAGTAATGTGGTAGATTTACATTAAACTATATTGATAACCCTATTACATATAAATGATTTAAAATGTCCAGTTTGAGGATAGAGAAGCAAGCAGCTCCCTACTTACAGTCTACAAGAAATCCACTTTAAATATAAATATAGATGGGTTAAAAGTAAAAGGATAGGCAAAGAAGACCATCCAAATACTAATCAAAAATAATCTAGAGTAAAACTGTCAATATCTTAGACAAAATGATCATTTATTTAGAAAATAAAATTACTAGAATAATAAGTGAGTTTAGTAAGGTTGCAGGGTATAAGGTCAATACACAAAAGTGCATTTCTTTATTATATTAGCAGGGAATAATTTTTGAAGTTAAGATAATAGCATTTACAGTGTACACAATAGAGAGAGGAAAGATAACTGAAAAAACCTGTTACACTGGCAATAAAACTTGGATGAGGAAAAATTAAAGATTTCCCGAGTAGAGAGATTAAACATGTTTCCAGATCAGAAGACTCAATGTTTTTAAGATGCCAATTCTTTCTTTTTAAAGATTTATTTTATTTATTTGAGAGTGGGGGGAGGGCAGAGAGAGAATCTTCAGGCAGACTCCCTGCTGTGCGAGGAGCCCCACATTGGACTAGCTCTCATGACCCGTAAGATCATGACCCGAGTTGAAACTAAGAGATGGATGTTTAACCGGCTGGGCTACCCAGGTGCCCCTAAGATGCCAATTCTTCACAAATTGATCTATTAATTCAGTAAAATTCTAACAAAAAAATATCTTAGCAAGCTTTCTTGTAGAAATTGACAAGCTGATTCTACAAATTACATGAAAACTCAAAGGGCCTAGCATAGCCAAAATGATGGGGGCAAACAAAACAAAACCAAAAATAAAACTGAAGGGCTTAAACTACTTGATTTCAAGAATTGCTAAGAACCCAGAAAAATAAAGATGGTATAATGATTGATATACAAATGAACAGAATAAAACAGAGAATCCAGAGATAGATTGCCACATACACACTCGATTGTCAAGGTAATTTGATAGAAAAGAGTCTTTTCATCAAACAGTGCTGGAACAAAATGTGCATCCATGGGGGAAGATGAACCTCAAACCCTACCTCATACTATATACAAAAACTCGATACAGATCATAGAGCCAAACATATGTGCCAAAACTATACACTACTGGGAAAAATCAGGAAAAAAATTACATGACCTTGAGTTAATTATATTACTTTGTGCTCTTTTTAGAACACAGAAAAGAGGGGCGCCTGGGTGGCTCAGTGGGTTAAAGCCTCTGCCTTTGGCTCAGGTCACAATCCCAGGGTCCTGGGATCGAGCCACACATTGGGCTCTCCATTCAGTGGGAGGCCTGCTTCCTCCTTTCTCTCTGCCTACTTGTGATCTCTGTCTGTCAAATAAATAAATAAAATCTTAAAAAAAAAACACAGAAAAGAATCATAGATATAAATGTAAGAACTACAATCATAAAACATCTAGAAGGAGATCTTGTGAGCTGGGGTGTATGCAGGATTTCTTAGATCTTACACAAAGAGCAAATGCCATAAAAGAAAAACAGGGTAAGTGGAACTTTATCAAATTAAATGTTTTTCTCCAAAGTACTCCATTAAGAAGATGAAAATGCCAGCCACTCAATGGGAGAAAATATTTGCAAAACATTCATTTGACAAAGGGCTTGAATCCAGAGTATAGAAAGAGTACTTAGAATTCAATAACTAAAAATCCAACCACCAACTAGAAAAAAACAAAGAATTAAATACTTCACCAAAGATATATGAATGGTCAGTAAACACAAGATACTTCGCATGATCAGTCAGTAGTGAAATGCAAATTGGAATTACCATGCGATACCTCTACACTCTGGGACTACTGAGATGAAAAAATTGAAAATACCATGTGCTTCTGCTGATGGTGAGCAACCGGCAATATCGTACATTGCTGATCATAATGTCAAATGATACACTCACTTAGGAAAACGTTTAGAAGTTTGCTATCAGGTTAAATTGCCTCAATAAGTCTAATTAAAAAAAAAGTTTTCTGAACCAGAGTTCAGCGTACTATGCATTTATATACTCACGCACGTATTCACTTAATTAATGTGAGCAAGGGTCTGGTTGATTGGACCACTGGTAACTGCAATATTGTAAGCACAACCTGGTGCTGAAATGGCTTGCGGTGAGGTTGAAGCTCATGGGGCTAGTCCAATATGGGGGCTAGTCCAATATGGTGTCCACCATGGGACCATAGTGTAGGAAGACTGTCGATAGCAGATTTGTGGGATTAGGGAAAGCTTTTCAGAAGTAATAATAGCCAAATGGAAACCTGAAACCTGAAGACCTTCTATATTGTACTGTATCATATAGCTCCTGTCTCTTTCTGATTCAGCCCATGTAGCTTTTAAAATTTGTGCCTGGTGGCCCCCAAAGGCAGGATTGGAACTGTGCCACAAAATGTTGTCCTCCCTAGTGAGATGAAGATGGAGAAATGGACAATATGAATCTCGAGCTTTATCACTGGACGTTATTTGGGGCTTGGCCACCACCTCTTCGTATGCATATTCTTAGCAATCCATAGGATAATTGAATTAAGCAGAGAAGCACTGTGTGAATTATCTGTTGCGTGACTAACGAGAGGATTGCTAGGGAACGGGGGAAATCAGGAGCTGAATGCAGTGGTAGTGGGGCAGAGTGGGTTATCCGGGGTGCCGGGTCTGTGGGTGAAGGAGGCCTCCCTGGTCTGAGAAGATGGCTGTTGACTGCTAGATTCTCAGGTGAAATTTGGGGTGACTCACCTCTGCTCTAAGTGTGTTGTTCTCCTCAAACACTAAGCCTGGAGGAAAGCTTTCTAACACATCTAAAGCTACATCATGGTAGAGAAAGCCCAGAACTCTCTATTTTATTCTTAATCCCTTTACCAATCTGAAAATTCCTTGAAATATATATGTATTTTTTTTCTAAGAATGCAGGACATGTATATTATTTTAAACAATCTGGTTCATAGATAGAATCAAATAACAGAAGTGCTCTTATTCACAGCAATTGACTTAAAACTAAATCTCTGGGCATAGTAATTTGGGATCTTAATGTTATTCAGATTGTGTTAACAGAGAAAAAAAATAAGCAAACTTTATATCTTCAAAATTGATTAAGTAACCTAAGTTAAATGAGGTCATAGAAATGAGGACAGGGACTTCGTGTTCTCTCTCTCTCTCTCTCTCTCTTTTTTTTCATAAAATATAAATCTCTTTCTGTTCTGTACCTTTCACAGTTTTCTTAACAATTTAATTTTTCATTCCCATCTTTCCTAACTCATGTAATTCTGTTCTCCCTTTTGCTTTGTTCATATTTCTTGGCTTGTGGAGTTTCCATGGTTCCTGCTTGAATCAGTGGTTCTTAAACTTGAATGTACCTCAGAATGGCCTAAAAGTTTGGTTAACACAGACTGCGAGAGGCCAGTAGGCTAGGACTCTAGGGCCAGTCATTCAGTGGGGAGAGAAGAGGGAAGTGTGTGATAATTTGCATTTGTTACAAGTTCCCAGGTGATGCTAATGTTGCTTTTCCTGAGTCCACACTTTGAGAATCACCAACTTACAAATCACAAAGGAAGTTATGAATGTTCTAGAATGGGCTAAAATGGACTTTGGAAGCCTCATTCCATGAAAACCGTGCAATAAATCTACAATCTTGAGGTTAATAGTTGATACGGTTTTTAACCTTAAGATTGGAGATATTTTAAAATCTTTTTGTAGCTGTTCCAGTTGGTTATAAATTCAGAAAGTGTGTAGTTTTAAAATCGTTATCATTCATTGTTGCCTCTTCCCTCTGGTAAGTTTCTTTTTTTTCTTGATTTACGTAATCACCTTGTAAATTTTAAGCCTTTGCTGAGTATTTTCTATTAAAAACACCACAAAATAGATCATATCTTGTTACATGGTTCTGACAACAGAAGAAAATGAGAGAGTATGTCTGTGTTTAATGGGTCAACAACAGAAGAGTAATAGTGAGCTTCAATGAAAAGAGATCTCTCCTGTCCCTATGCTTTGCATTGGATAGGCTTCAGTTACACCTTTCCATAGGTTTTGCCAGAGCTAAACATAACAAAATTAATCCACAAAAACCCTGCGAAAAGCAGAACCTTCTTTTAGAATTTTTCTTAGGCTTCAAAAAATTACTTTTCTTCTGTTATTTTGTTCATACCTTTCTTCATTTGACTTTCCTAAATTTAATTATGTTTGTGGATTTGCCATCCAGTCTTGCTTTTTCAATTTTTTTCTTCCTCTGTCCTTCACAGTAAAGTTGGTTTTTCTCTTTCTTGAAACTCATTTTAAGCTTTCAGGTTACTTTTTACTCTGGTGGACTCTTCGTCTTGTACCTGAAGGGAGCATTGTGTACTTTGTATAGTGCATTGATAGCTGGAAACAATAGAGTCCCTATTAGCCAATTAAACCTGGCAAGCTATGGACTGTTGCCCAAGCCGTAGGACCGTTTGATCCAGACACGTGGTGCGTACCCTTTGAACTCAAGAAAATTCTCTGCTTCTTACCCAGCTGTCCCATTGTTTGTGTTGAATGGGGCAGGGGACATACATGGGAGGGAACATGGCTGAACGAGAAAAGTCTTTTGGAGAAATGTAAGACGCTCACCCAGAGCCTTTACGATACTTTGCTTCCCGTGAAAGAACAAACCCACTCACAATTATGGTTTGCTCTTATTCTCAAAATGCTTTTAGATTCCCTGTTCGCCTAAAATTGAGGTCACCTACTGGAGGGGACCGTGTCACAAACACTTGAATGTGTTTGACTGTGTGCTTAGGAAAAGGTGGTCAGTGCATACCAACCATACCAGCAAACATATTACACCTTGGGGCTCTCTTTGGAGCCCTTCAGGAGAGTCAATGGGAGCTTTGTGTAAACAGAGGATAGAAATGGGCCCATTGTGTTTGCTTCTTGGCCTATAGTCCCCTACCTTTGGATTTTAGTCTCCTGAACTAAACCTTTCGGAGCCCTTATGGTTTGATCATACCCTCATTCTACTCATTCCTCTTCCTTGGGTTACCTTGGTAATTCTTTGAGCGTTGCATTTGGTAAATGGGCCTGCTCCCAGATAATGAATGTATGGAGGAATGAATACATTATACATGAGACTGGCAGTGTTTAGGGGCTAGCAGATGTTCCGAGATTAGTAACTGGAAGAGAATTAGATAGAAAGGATGGAGAAGAGTTAGGGACCGTAATGTGGAGGGGATCTTACTTTCACTTTGGTACAAGGTAGTGAAGCCAAAGGGCTTTAGAAATTCATTTTCCTTTTACTCAATCTAGGATGGTTTAGATTCATGTCTCAGAAAGACATTGTCTTCTAGAGCCTTCTTCATGTTCAGAAATCTTTGGCCTTTTTTCCTTCACTCTGAGATTTTTTTTTTGTTTTTTCATTTTCTTTTGCGTCTTCCTTTTCTTCTTTCTTTTCTTTATTTCCCCCACAACGAGGAAGTTTTGTTTGGCTTGGAGTAAATGAAACTCAGAGTCCAAAAGGCTCAGTTAAATTGAGCTTGAAACTGAAAACCCAAGAAGCTCTGATGAGTGCAGAGCAAAAAGGGGGATATTTGCTGTGCTTCCCCCCAGTGGACTCATCGGACTTTTCTCTTTCTACTTCCTCTTTGCCTTCAGAACTGGAAGAAACTAATTATGAATGCAGGAAACGAACCCTTCTGAAAGATTAAATTCTTATAAATGGGAGCTCTTTCATGACCGGTGTAGTGATTCCTGTTTAGCTAACGTTGGTTGTGAGCAGACCCGACTGACCTAGTTACAATGAAATGCCTTGGCACACGTGTCCGCTTCTACCACCACGCTGGCTAGGGACAGCCATCAGACCCGTGCCAGTTGGCAGCTTTAATGGCAAGACCGTAGATCAAATGGGGATGGAAAAAGCATCGCTCCTCCTCTTACCCACTTAGACCCGTCCTGTGCTCGCTTCAGGATTGGGATAGCCCAGCACAGGCTCTACACAAATTCAATGAAACTCCTAGTAGAGGCACCTGTATAAGAATTTCGGTCAATTGAATTGTTATACCTGTCATCCCCCTGTGATAAATTAGTTGCCATGCCAACATGAAGCCCGATAGAAGATTCTAGCTGAAGGTAGGACATTGAAATGGCAGCATTTTCTTATTGTAGACTAAGATGGGCCTGCAGAAGAAATGTTTTAGGGGAAGAGTTTGAAGACTGGCTAGCATTTAAACATTTGCCTCTGCCTAGTGGTTTGGTTCACTCCTTATCACAAGGCTTGGTAATGACATTTTGTACACCCTTTGATGCTCCAAGACTGACAGGACTGTGTTTAAGGGGGAAAGAATGAAAAACTCCCAACAATACTTGAATTCGGCTCCCTTGGCTATCTGAGTTATGACAACATCTTTCATCACGGTGGTAATCTCATAGAGTAATGCTGGACAGTATAACAATAAACTGCTTTTGCCTGCCCTTTTTTTTTTTTTTTTTTTTTAGCTTAGCGATTCCCTCATAGTGAACATTTTCCTGTGGACACGATCTACATTTCCTTCGTGTGTCTTTCCTTGGGGAAAATAATTGGATAAATGAATACATTTTTGCATCTCTTTGGTATTTTAGATTCCAGTGAAGAAGATAAACACTCATATTTTCAAGGCTTTCCTTGGTTCTAAACATTTACTACGTGCACGTAATTATCTTTATAGCATTCTTCTGAAGAGGGCCTAACTCTATGTCAAATGCGGGAAGTAAGCACAGGCCCTTGGGAGAACAGGAGAAGACAGAGTTGAGATGACATTGTTTGTGCTACCTAAAATATTTTAGGCCAAGTTTCTGTACATGCACTGTTGGTGGCTTACCAACGCTGCTGTTTTTACTATGGGTATAGAGGTGGTCTTGTTCTTACAGGAAGCACGCTGCTTTGTTTCCCTATTGCTTGAAGCAGAAGAGAAGTTCCTGTTCTTTGTGAATGTCCTGTGTTCTCAGGAAGAGGGAAAGCAGCATTCCCCATCAAGGCTGGCCATTGGGATTCCCACATTCCTAGACCAGGGTGAGGATTCATTCCCTGGAAGGTGAATGAAGTACACACAGTGATGATAGCAATAACATGTGTCGGAACTTCCTGTTAAAATGAAGTGCGCATAATTAATTTTTTTCCCACTTGGACATTTGATGCTTTGACCCATCTGACATCTGTTGAAATAGCTTAAAATACTGTATGTCTTAGATGGTTTAAATATGTCATCGTGGAGGTTCTAGTAACAGCTCTTGAGGAAAATACTGTTGTTCTTCCCATTTGTGGGTGAGGAAACCGAAGCATCAAAAGTTAATTTCTTCTAAGTTGACCAGTTAATTAACGGTTGAGCACAAGATCCAGTCCAAGGGAATCTGGCTCAAAAACTCTTGCTTCTAGATGTTCTACTTCAGTGTTAGAGATGAGAATGTGTCTCCGGTTAGAGATGGGAATTACTGCTTCTTTTCAGACAAACCGTTGTCCAATGGTTATGTTTTTTCCTTGTAGGTTACTGTCTACTGACCTTGCTAGTACAACAATCCATGTTATTTCAGTGATCAGTACATTTTCTTTTGGACCCTTTCTGGGTGGTAGCATTCACATTAGAGCAACATGAAAGTGGACTCTCTACTATTAGGTTTCTGCACCAGTTCTTATCTTAGGACCTAGTTTTGGTATCAGGATGACCAGAAAGCAGGTTGTGCTGGGACCCCTGCAAGAGACCAACTTTCCTGGAGAGTTAAGAGTGGTTCCTTTATATAGATCTTTGTATTGAATGTTTTCAAATAATTAGTGGGCATTTCTTACCCACTGGGTACTCAGCTTTCTGCTGAATTTGTAGTTTCTTTAAAGCTTTGGTATCTGAAGATCCAAAGAATACCCAGCCACCACCTAGAAGAAGATTATAAATGAAAATTCTTGTTCCCAGTTCTCTGAGTCTGCATTTGGAAAAGACCCTTCAGCAAGTTGTGCCTGGGTGGCTCAATCACTTGAGCGTCTGACTCTTGATTTTGGTTCGGGTCATGATCTTGGGGTCCTGGGATCCAGACCTGCATTGGGCTCCATGCTTGGTGGGAAGTCTGCTTGGGATTTTCTTCTCTCCTTCTGCACCCCTCCTCTCCCGCCAATAAATAAAGCTTAGGGGACCTGGGTGGCTCAGTGGGTTAAAGCCTCTGCCTTCAGTTCAGGTCATGATCCCAGAGTCCTGGGATCGAGCCCCACATCCGGATCTCTGCTCAGCAGGGAGCCTGCTTCCTCTTCTCTCTCTGCCTGCCTCTCTGCCTACTTGTGATCTCTGCCTGTTAAATAAATAAATAAAATCTTAAAAAAAAATCTTTAAAGAAAAAAGGACCCTCATGATTCCTGTGTACAGGAAAACATGAGAAGCTCTGCTTTAAAGAACAGGAGTGTCTACACTGCCAGAATGTGACCCAAAACCCCAGATCCTGCCCCTGTCAAATATTGGCTGTGTAAGCACGGGCAAGTCATGTAGAGTCCGTGAGCCTCGGGGTCCGCATCCGCAAGAGAGGAAATAATCCACGGCCTCATGTTGTTTTAAGGATGGAGGTAGCGTACACATGGAAAGCCCCTAAAATGATGCTGGTTTAAGTTCTTCAGTGACTCTGCTCAGCCTGTGACCCTGTGTGGATGGGATGCTTTATGTCAGGGTGACCCCAAGGGCAAGACAGCCCTACGCTTTCAGTCCCGCTCATGGGCTTCCCCCCGGGCAGTGTGGTGTGGGCAGCTGCAGAGGAGGT
Source organism: Mellivora capensis (assembly GCA_004024625.1). Taxonomy (NCBI): domain Eukaryota; kingdom Metazoa; phylum Chordata; class Mammalia; order Carnivora; family Mustelidae; genus Mellivora; species Mellivora capensis. The sequence goes on along the minus strand of PISX010004928.1, from coordinate 21,632 downwards.
GGGGGGGGGGGTGGTAGAGGGTCACAGGTGCGGAGCGCCCCAGGCCTGGCAGTTCTGATGTCGGGGAATGTCCCAGAAGCAGGACGAAGGTAGGCTGGGCACAGGGAGTCTTGCTTCCTTTAGCTTTGTGTACATTAGCCTTATCAGCATATGAGCACATGGGTCGTCACACGTCTAGCCCAAAGACCGGGACCCGTCCGATGCCAGAACTGAAAAGGGGAAACCTACGTCAGCAATAAAAAACAAAACAAAACAATACTGAAAATGTAAGAGAGAGACAACTCAGACAGGGGTGACAAGAAGGGAGTGCTGACCACACCCAGACTCCGAGGAAGCCTTGGGGATGTCTGTGTCCCCAGGAGAGAGCCATGTCTCGCCAGCTGGTCCGCCCCGCCCTCTGCCCCGTCTGGGGTTTGCAGGTGAATGCGTGGATGGAATGGGGATTTTCCGACTGTCTCTGAGGGGCTCAGGACACGGTTTTGGAATGCATTACAAAAACAGCACTTCCTCAGCGTCCCTCGCTGTGGTCACACTTCCTGATCAACATGGGTTTTGTTATAATAGTTTCTTTCTGTTGACAGAAATGCAGGCGGCGACCTCAGGCAGCCTGTAGCCGGGATGCCAGCCAATGCACACACACCCTGGAGCTCCTCCTAGCTTCAGACCCTTGTCGCTTTTGAGTATGGGCCCTGGCAGCTCTCACTACTGTCTCTGTTACGATTTCAGTTGATTGTTCAGCTTTTCAGAATTCTAGTAAAGATAGATCATCCAAGATAGGACAGGGGTCGGCTAGGTTCACTGAGAGAGGAGCAAAATGCAGGGAGAGGGGTGAAGCTGCCAGGGGGAGAGCTCTTTACAAACCGGGGACTCCCTGACCTCCTAGATCACCTCCCTGCAGCCTGGGTGGGTTTTCTTGGATTCTGTGGGCCGCAGGTGCCCCGGAACATCAAGGATTCCAACGTGATCCAGAAGGTTACTACTAGTGGTCATTTTCTCCACCTGCTGTTAATTCAAGTCCTCAGCAAGTGAAGTCAAATGAATAAAAATAAATAGGGGTTTCTGTTTTTTTTTTTTTCCTTTCTGTATCTATATTTGACAAATCCATGCACAAGGTGTCAACGGGAATTCCTGAGGTTTTGGTGGGTGAAGTGGGTGACAGGCCATTTTATTCCCTCTGCCTGGTTACAGTCTGCTTACTCATTTGTCTCTCTCTCTCTCACTTGCTCCTTGTCTTTGAGATACTCTCCCTGCCTTGCTGACTGTCCCAGGCCAGAGGCCTTGCAGGTGTGTACTGGAAACTTCCATCAGGGCCTGTCCGCTGCGTCCTATGTCCCATTTGCACAGCTCTGCTTCCTTGTCCTTCGGCCACTTCCTGCATACATGTTATGACTTTCCTTTAACATTTGTCATCGGCCTTGGGTTGCTAAGATTGCTGGCTTCTATGACCAGAACGTATTGTCACTTTTTACTCTTTCTTATTTGCATCTTCATTTCAATTGGCAGCATAATTTGGAGCTAAGGGGGTGTGATGACAAGGTGTAGAATTCTTTAGTTCCATTATATCCCACTTTGGGTCACCAAAGGGGATGATGAGAGAGTGTGCTAGTATCTCTTTGCGGTTTCCCAAATGTAAGCAAATGGTATCTCCTAGAAAACCCGAATTAAAGTGGATGGAGACATCGCCAAGCCTTGAAATCATTCATTCCCTACCACCTGAGTCCTCAAACCAGCGTGTCTCTCTTATACTCTGAGTCTTAACTTAAATGGCCTAATTTAGATGAGAAGCAACAATTGCACCACTCCTTCCCCCATGACCTATGACCTCTGTCAACGTCGTCAGGTATCTGTAAGTGAGGTTCCTCCTTCCAAGTACTAGAGAGCAGAGAAGCCAGTAGATGACCTTTCTTCACCAAAGTAGGGTCTCAACCATTAACCATCCAACTGCCCCCCATGTATAACTCACCAGTGGAGTGGACAGAAGTGTATCTGCAAGGGAAGCCTGTTCAAGAACTCAGCATGGTCTCTTTCCCACAATTCCTTGGGTTCTTCTCTCACCTTATCACTACAGTTCCTCTTGTTTGTTCTTTGAGTGCCCATGAAAAGTCATTTTACTCTGCTGGTATGTGTGTGTGTGTGTGTTGTTGTTGTTGTTGTTGTTAATCTGGTAGAAAAAGTCTCGGTGACTAGGGCCATCAGGTAGAAGGACAAAAATCCATCATGGGAGTCATCATTGGGCTTAAGAGTTCTTTGTAGGGCAGATGGGAAAATATGAACCAAAGCATAGTAGAACAATGGCTAGAGTAGGAGTGTGTATGAGATGTTGTGCTTGTAAATTTTGTTGAAGCTCTTTTGAGCTTTCTCAAAGCTCTAGGGCCATGTTGTCCACTACAACTTCCTGGGATGATGGGAATGTTCTGGATTGCTGATGCCATATGGTAGCCACCACCCATGTATGCGTACTGAGCACATAAAATATGGAGAGTGCAACTTAAGGGCCAAAACTTTGTTTTTATTTAATTTTAATTAATCCTTAAATTTCAATAACCGCATATTAGATTGCCTTGTATGGTGGATGGTACCTTTCTAGGGTACCAGTTACACAGAGACATTCCGGGTAGTTTACATTTGCATCTTGTTTCCTGGAAGATATAAAGGGTATGGGCATATATGACACCTTTTTCTTCCAATATCAACAAAGTCACCAGTAAGAATTCTCTGGATATTTACTTTTTTTTTTTTTAAAGATTTTATTTATTTATTTGTCAGAGAGAGTGAGAGAGCGAGCACAGGCAGACAGAGTGGCAGGCAGAGGCAGATGGAGAAGCAGGCTCCCGCCGAGCAAGGAGCCTGATGTGGGACTCCATCCCAGGACGCCGGGATCATGACCTGAGCCGAAGGCAGCGGCTTAACCAGCCGAGCCACCCAGGCGTTCCCTCTGGATGTTTACTTATACTTCCTTTGGGAAATCAGCCCACAGCTGAGGACACTCTCAGAGCCGTCCATACTTAACCCTCTTGCCCTGAAATTGCCTATTTACTTATATCTTCCCACTGAACGGTATACTCTGAGAAAGGGACCATTTTTGTCTCAATCACCACTGTATACCAAGTGCAGACTATAGTGCCTACACAAGAGGTATTTGAAAAACACCAGTTGAACAAGTAGTTTTCCACATGGATTATTCATAGGATCATAAAATGTCAAAGCCAGAGAGACTTTTGTTAATGTGACACACCCCACTGCTGCCTCCTCTAAACCACTTTTTGTTTCTTCCTTTTGACTGGCAATCCCCAGTGATGTTAGGGTTTCCAAGACCCCCCCCACCCCACCTTATGACTCAGCGAAACATGGCCTATTCTCAAATCCAGGGGTAATTCCTGATTGGTATAAACAGATATGGCTGTCTGGCCCAGTTCCCTTGACAATAATTGGTTTAAAGGTGGACATATAACCCAGATCTGGTCACAAAGATGTGAGGAGTTTCTTCATGGGAGTGAGTCTTGGCAAAGTTTTACTCTTAAAAGGGATATAAGGAAGAAGTGGTCCATCTTTTGCTTGGATGTGAAGCCTGGAAATTCTGCTGTCATTTGTAAATACTGTGGGAGTTGACTGAAGGTAAAAAGTTGGGGCAGGGGCACTTGGGTGGCTCATTGGGTTAAAGCCTCTGCCTTCGGCTCAGGTCATGATCTCGGGGTCTTGGGATTGAGCCCCGCATCGGGCTCTCTGCTCAGTGGGGAGCCTGCTTCGCCCTTTCTCTCTGCCTGCTTCTCTGCCTACTTGTGATCTCTTTCTCTCTGTCAAATAAATAAATAAATAAAATCTTAAAAAAAAAAAAGTTGGGGCAGATAAAGTCTTCGATAATGTTGAGCTGTATTAACCAACCAACCCTGAAATCTGCCCAGTATTTCCACAGTATGTTATGGGAGATAGTATAGGGAAGACTCCCGTCGTAAGCTTACGTGATCATTGATAACCTTCAGTTCTTCGCATGTTACCAGGGGTCTTTCCTTTTTGCTAGCTGGCAGCCAGAGACTGCTCTCAGCCCCTTCTTGTGTGGCCTTCTCTATGAGGCCAGTCACACCTCAGCTGGCTTCCTCAAAACCAAAGAGTCTCTTCACAAGTTGGGTCATTATAATCTTATGTAAGAGAGTCACATACATCTTGTCAGCCTTGCTATATTCTATGGATTAGAAGTTTCCGGTCCTGCCAACACTTAGGAGAGAGGATCACACATGGGCTTGGTCATGGCGGCCACCCCCGAGTCTTTGTGCCAAACCTCCTCACTTTAAAGGTGAGGAAACAGGCTCAGAGGGATGATTTGGCTTCCCAAAGACATGGTTCCTTGTTGGAAGAACTTGGAGTCGATGCTCCATTTTTTTTTTTTTTCATCTCAACCTTGTACTTGAGCCACTAACTAGCTCTGTGACATTATCCATGTTACTTAATTTCATTGAGCCTCAGTTTTCTGATTTCTAAGACAGAGTCGGTGCTGTCTACCTTTAAGAGATTGTTTTAGAGAGTTTTATGTAGTAATATTTGTGTGGGTCTCTCATGCTTTCTGCAGATGTTAGGTGTTATAAAATATTATTTTATGCCCTCTTCCTTTTTCTACCATGTCATGTGGTCGCTCTCTTATCTCCTTAGTGAGAAGGAAGGGAGGACTAGAAGGTTTGGGCTGTTGTGTTTTACTTTCAAGGTTTAGAATGTAATCTGTTAGGTTGAAAATGATGGTGAGCAAAGGTTTTTTGAACCATCTCAGGAGTAAAACCTAGGTCCAGAGTCAAACAGGAATCCCTTCTTTAAAAGGTGCTAACATGACTCTGTCTTTGCTGTGGCCACAATCTCTGAACTTAAAGTCAAAGCAGTTGTATGGCTGAACTGAGCTCTGGGGACTTTCTCTGCAGCGTTTTGGTCTTTGCTTTTTAAATCAAGGTCAACCAGCTCCAGTGAAGGGCATTTTTTGATGTCAGCTGATTGTCATAAATAGTATGCCAATCACTGCTTTAAAGGGATTCAGGCTCGATGGTTAATGAAAACTCTTAAAGTGCTGTTGTTATACTGTGGTTCTGGAAGTGAAATTCAGAAATTTCCATGGGTTCAGGATAAGTTCACTTCATAAAGTCTGCATGAAAATTCTATTCCTTCTTTCTGACCCACACTGAATTGTTTCATAGCAGAAGGTCAACAGGGTATGCGTTCTTTCTTACTACGCTCTCAGACTGCTGTTCTTTGGGGACAGGAGTCTTTATACACAGGTGAACTCTCGTGTGTGATATGAAAGTAATGTCTTATGATAGACTATGACAGAGTTTAGATCTAGACTATTGTACCCTTATTTATTAAGTTAGGCTCCTGAGGGAGACCTGTGTATTAAAAAATGGTCCAATGATACTCCCTGACATTTCTCCTAGGTTCTTAGTTTCATGGTGCCATTCTGACCTTTACTGCAAACATGAGTTGCTTTAGATGAAATGATTGTGTAGGCTCTGCCTTGTTATTATAATAAAAAAGGTAACTTTTTGTGAGGTCTCATTATATATGAAGCCAAGCTTTCTTCTAAGCGCTTTATGTACCATAAATCACTTAGCCCTCTCAAATACTCTTGAACTACATAGGGACTACAGTCCTATGAGGGATGTTTTCCGAACAAATATAGATATGCTGCCGACTTAGGTTGGCCTCTTATTTTGTCAGCAGAATGTAAAATATTATTCATGATATTGGAGGCTGGAGGCAATTTTCTTCTTCTTTGTTATCTTCTCCCAGCATCTAACTGTTGGATTTACCCTGGCCTCTACCCAAGTAAGCGAGTCAGGACATTCAGAGTCTCATAGTTTATTATGGACACAACCCCAGGACTGTGGCATGAGGATCATCTTACATGCCTTCTTATTTTTTTTGATTATAAATAGTGCTCATCAACTATTGTGAAATTGGAGTTAATATAAATATGCCTCATGAGTTCTAAGTGATTATCTGATTATTATGTGACAGATTTGCTCATTATGTGCAGATGTCTTATACATAACTAAAAGAAAAGGATTATTTCTAAACTAAGATTTACTTGAACAGAATAATGATAATGTAAAATAAGTATACAATACTCAGTCCTAATGACCTATGACTATTATTAATGATTAGCATATTTTAACATTCTTACTTTCATGAGTTTTTATAAAAGGTCCAGAGTTTATGCTGACCCCAAAATCACTATGTGTCCCTTTCTCGGCTCACTTTGGTCACATGAGAGGCACTCACTCATGGTTTCTGTATCATACCCAACTCTACCACCACTATTTTTTATTGGATTACCACTAATTTGAACAGAGTTTTAGTTCTTCCCCTTGAAAAGTAAAACAGGATCATGTACACTTCTAATTTTTACTCTAAAGCAACTACTAAACTCTATATTTTGAGTAATTGTGTCTTATTGGAGACTGTCAACTAAACCACCACCATCAGAATGGAAAAAACAAAACAGTAATACTCTGTTTCATTTGATGAGGGTTTTGGGGTGAGTTTTGGGGTTTGGGGAGATTTTTGCTGTTGTTGTTTGTTTTGTTTTAAGCTAGTAGGTATAATTGGTTAAATGATTGTTTTAAGTTGATGCCAAGGACTTTCTGTTGTAATAGACTGGGTGAATCCCACCTGGTTTAAAGTATCTTAGCATCATCAAGAAGCCATGAGAAACTAAAATCCAGCTTCAGAAAAATCTTTGAAGGAAATGATACCCATATTATTTTGAGAACTATTTTTTTAAAATATTTTATTTATTTGACAGAAAGAGACAAAGTCCAAGCAAGGGGAACAGCAGGCAGAGGGAGAGGGAGAAGCAGGCTCCTTGTTGAGCAGGGAGCCCGATGCGGGGCTCGATCCCAGGACTTAACTGACTGAGCCACCCAGGCGCCCCTATTTTGAAAACTATTAAAAGAACCTTGATGCAACAGAATTTCAGAGTTACATATCGGTAACTTGATAAGTTCCTTATCCTCCTCACTGCTAGAGTGACTGGGGAACATGGGACAGTGGGTTTCCTTGGAAAGTTTTATTTCTCCCATGCACATGGGAGACTTAGAAACAGAGAAATGGACGTGATTCTTTGTATGGCATCTTCATAGCCAATAGACAGCTGACATTTTAACTGAACAGATAGGTTCATAAGTAGCTTGGGTGCTAACATATGGTGACATTTCCAATTATAGGCCCCTACTGTTGAGTAGAACTTCGGATTTTTTTTTTTAATTTGCTAACACAAAACAAAACGCTCTTAATATCCATTTCTTTTGGTGTCCAAAAGAAGAGACAAAATAATTGAAGGTGTGTTATGTAAAAAAGGGAAATAATTTATTGCCTTAGACAATAAACCAAAATATGTCATGTTTAGAAAAATAAAGGCATATATATTGTCTTCTACCTGGCTTTGCTTAGAGCTCAGATGCCTGGATCAAATTAGTATATCCTGGGAGAAATCAGCAGGGCGGATTACATTCTGGATTGAAAACTCCTACAAGAGGCTTTTTGTCTTAGAATCTAGTTTGTGCGGAGTAGGACAGCTGGGTACCCATCGCTAAGCAGATGCTTATCCAGGAAGTCAGACACAGGCATAAGGATGTGGAGAGAATTTAATTCCAAATTTCTAATGTGTTGTTTTAATTTTGAATGTGTGATTCCGTGTGTGTGTGTGTGTGTGTGTGTAAACTTCTCAAGGACTAAATTGAGGAAGAACTTTGGTAACTTTCATGATGAGCTACATGTGTCTCTCAATGGCACAGCATGGCCACTCTCCTTACCCCAAATCCTGCCTCCAGAATGTTCTGCTAGTCAGAGAAGTCTTCAGATTCAATTACTTGTCAGTATATCCTACTCCTTTTGAAGTTAAAGTTTCTGGTCTCAGAGTTCAAAGTTAAGTTTTAGGCATTTATTTCATTTGTAGTGTCTAGATGAGGTTCCTGACTGATTGGTGAAATTTCATGGCTTTGATTTCCCAAATCCCACATCCAAAGAGCTTTGGTGTGACTTACAAGTCTCTGTGAAGACGGTGATTGCAAAATAAAGGACAAAAGAGATGACAAGAATGATGACATGATAGCAAGGGCAGAAAAGACTGAGGAGAGCAAACACACCAAGGCAAGGAATACGTGAGTAAGAAATTGTGACAAAAAAGGGATAGGATGTGGTTTTTAAAATTTTATCCCTATTTGAATATTTAAAGACCACAGCTAGTTTCTGAAAGTACTGATAAGCCATTCAAATTAGTTAAAAGAGCTTGTAGTCATCATTTTAAAAATCCTTGAGGATGAAAGTCAGATTAAGAAAAGAAAACCAGAAAAGTTTTGCATGGGTCCTTCCGATAATAATTAAACAAGGTTACCTATGTCCATTAGACATGCTGTTACCTATCATACATAAATCAGGTGTCTCTTTCTGTTTTATTTTCTTTGAAGTATATTTTAACTTGTATTTCTCTGTGTTATATTTTGCTTGGAACTAATACCTACAGATGTAAACTTGGCATGCTTATTTGAATTCTAATAGTTAATAAATAAAGTGAAAAAAAGGAATGTTTAATTGATGCCAATAAATTTATTAGAATTTTGGCCTCAAAATGATCATTTCTGGGGCACCTGGCTGGCTCCTTTGGTAGAGCATCTAACTCTTGATCTCAGGGTTATGAGTTCAAGCCCCACATTGGGTGTAGAGATTACATTAAAAAAGTAAGGCTTAAAAAAAAAAAGAGCATCCAAAAAAATGATAATTTCTTTGATTTTACTAATAATTTTTATTTTTTTCTTGAGGTTCTCTCATGGAAAATTCCCTAATTAACTAATTAACCTGTTGACATTTTAAATTAATTTTCCACCTAAGATATGCCGTTACAATTAGACGGTAAGATTGGTTAGGGTCAAAGGCTAATCTGTACACAGTATAATGATGATACTGTTTAAACGATGACATCCATTATTTGCCAGCTAATTTCTCCATGTATAGATACTGGGAGAGGATGTTTATGGTTCATGTTAGCCAAGTTAGGCAGACACAGAAATAGGTCTGCAGTCAGCTAATAAAGATCTGCGTGTGAACGCTTCATGTTGGTATATGGACTGTGGAATCCGTTTCCATTGGCATTTGCTAAATTGTCAACGTGGACGTGCCAATGGTATAGCCTAGCTCTACAAATTGTTGATCCTTCCGCCTTTTTCTTTTTTCTTTCTTTTTTTTTTAACCACACTTTATGACTTCTGAAATTCAGCTTTTTTTTTTTTAACAGAATTAGGAAGTTTCATTTTAAACACCATGCCACCATGGTTTGACATTTAGCGGTATTCAAATTGTGGGGGAAAATAGGTTTTCATTATGAAATTAAATCTATTTTCTTCCACACAGAAATGAGCCTTGCTTCTGGTTTGCAGGCTAACGTTTAAGTAGTAAAAATGATCTAATGGGCAGTCTTAAGTTTGACAAATATGTAGATCTTTTGAATAAAACCCTACTAGATAGCACTGTCAGTAGGATTAACTTCAAGCTTCTCCGTGAACATGAGACAAGGAATTCATTAAAATAGATATTTCAAGCGCCTTGCTTGACAAACGAGAGTAAAATCAGAGTGGCAGGCCCAGACCTAAGCTTTCATGGATACATGAACGGATCTGTCTGTAAAGTTCAGGGATTTGCAGGAAGACAGTATGGGAAAACCCACTTCCAGCCTGATGTTAGAGAGTGAGGAGAATAGGAAGTAGGGCGGCAAATGCATCTGTCTCCTTTCCCATGTGACTCTATTCACAATTAGACATTTAATTCTGTTACTATGGCTTGCTGATTTGAGGTTACTATCAAAATCCCTTTATTATCTTCCCACCATGGCCACAGGAGAATGGGCAGTGAGACAAACCAGAGAAAATGGTCTCCTGCCTTCTGGGAATTTCAGTTAGTGGGGAGAGCGATAGGTCTATAAATAGAATTACAGCTTCTGTTGTTCCCATATTCCAAGATACACAAATGGCTAAAAAGTGTTTTGGAAAAATGTAGGGGTAGGATGAGCAAAAGCAAATACTGTATGAGACTAGGTCCAGAATGTTTGAATGAGTGAGAGCAGGTGACAGATAGTATCTTCTCTTCTTGGTGTCCTCCCCCTCGAAAGCCGGAAGCTCAAAGCTCCAAGCGCTCCCACCAAGTTGGCCCCAGGAGGGAATTTCAGTAGAAGGAGAAGAACCACAGCCTTTTAAGGTTACTAAATCTTTCTTTAAGAACTCTAGGAAGTTGTAGCATTGAGGGAAAGGGAGACTTCCATGAGTTTTCAAAAGAACGATGGCTAATTTGTTTCTGGCAAATTAATCATTTTTGACCATCTTTTGCATTTTGTGACCTAAGCCCACTGAAACTTGACTTTTTTCCCAAGCTTGGTATACAAAGTCATTAACACTTCTTTCAAATTCAAACAAGATTGCCCACATTCTGAAATCTGGTATTTTATCAAATTACCCTTAGTTTTTTCTCAGTGTGATTTTTTTCACTGCCCAGTGTTTTGGAGTGGCACATATCTGTCTGTTCCTCTCCTTTGAAGGCTGATCTTTGTCTCTGGTAGTTGCTCACATGCATGTGTGTGTGTGTATTACCTTTTTAGAATAAATAAGCAGGCATTCCCCATAATATATTTTCAAAATGTTTAGTAATTTATGTGCTAGAGATATCAAATATATATTTCTATTAAAGATCTTTTGAGAATTTCTTCTGATGGTAAAATGAGAGATTTTGCATATTGAACTATTCTAAGTGAATGTGAAGCACTTAACTATTGAAAAAAAAAAAGAGCTTCATAGAGTTTTAAGAATCCAGATGTCCTTTCAGATTGTGAAACAGCTCAAGCTACTATGTAAATGTTTGGGTTGTGGTAGAAACCATAATATATTTTTCCAAAAGGCATTGCTTCTTCCATTTTAAACTTATGTGCTCTTTGAGGGAAACTTAGACCATGTGTTTATGATTCATTTACACTTAACTCATCAAAAGAATGTTTTCTAAGAGCTATTGGGTATCCAACCAGTTTCTTAATCTATGTGGGTTTTTTTTTTTTAAGTCATCTTTTTTTTCCTCCCTAGAAACAAGAAGTTGATTTTGATCAAACCACTTGAGTTTTTTTGTCTTCTGCTTTTCTTTTTTTAATTTCCCATACTTGAGAAACTAAAAGATACAGTGGATTCAAAGCAGTAAGTTACCTGCTATCTCGTATGGAACAATTACTCTCCTAAGACTGGGATTAGTCATTAGCTACTAAGAAGTGAGATGTCTAGGGTTGCTAAAACAATTAGGTTACTATAGAATGGACTAAGATCTGATGTGATGAATGGCAATGATTAAAAATGTAGTGGCATGTCTTGGCCATTTAGAAGTAATATTTCCCTTGCTTTATATAAATATGTTTAAAAATAATCTATTGGACGGGACGCCTGGGTGGCTCAGTTGGTTAGGCGGCTGCCTTCAGCTCAGGTCATGATCCCAGCGTCCTGGGATCTAGTCCCACATCCGGCTCCTTGCTCGGCAGAGAGCCTGCTTCTCCCTCTGCCTCTGCCTGCCACTCTGTCTGCCTGTGCTCACTCTCTCTCTCTCTCCCTCTCTCTCTGACAAATAAATAAATTAAAAAAAAAAAAGTAAAAAAAACATTTAAAAAATAATCTATTGGAATGTGTAAAAGAAATGGGCTAACATGGTGACTATGGTTTATTGTACAGTTGAAATTTGATAAGAGAGTAGATCTGAATTATTCTCATAAAAAAAGGATGACGAAATGTTAACTAACCTTATTGTGGTAATCATGTATGTATGTATGTATGTATGTGTATAATCATTCTGTTGTATGCCTTTAGAATCCACAACGTTGTATGTCATGATATCTCAGTAAAGCTAGGAAAAAAACAAGAAAGCCAATTGGAAATAGGCCCTTTTTAAATTTATTATTAACATATAATGTATTATTTGCTTCGGGGGTACAGGTCTGTGAATCATCAGTCTTACATAATTCACAGCACTCACCATTGTACATACCCTCTCCAGTGTCCATCACCCAGCCCCCCTATCCCTACCCCTCCACCCCCCAGCAACCCTCAGTTTGTTTCCTGAGCTTAAGAATCTCTTATGGTTTGTCTCCCTCCTGATACCATCTTGTTTCATTTTTTCCCTCCCTAATCCCCACACCCCCTATCCTGCCACTCAAATTCCTATGAGAGAGATCATATGATAATTGTCTTTCTCTGATTGACTTATTCAGCTTAGCATAATACTCTCTAGTTCCATCCACATAGTTGCAAATGGCAAGATTTGGGGGTTTTTTGATGGCTGCATAGTATTCCATTACAGTATATATATATATATATATGTATATATATATATATATATATAAAATATTCCATTATTCCAAATATATATATATATATTTGATGTTTATATCTTGATGATTATATATATATACACATATATGTGTATATATATATATAAATAAAATTTGCCCCCACACACATACATACATATACATACACACCCCACATCTTCTTTATCCATTCATCTGTTGATGGACATCTAGGTTCTTTCCATAGTTTGGCTATTGTGGACATTGCTGCTACAAACATTTGGGTGCACGTGCCCCTTTGGATAACTACATTTGTATCTTTAGGGTAAATACCCAATAGTGCAATTGCTGGGTCATAGGGTAGCTCTATTTTCAACTTTTTGAGGAACCTCCATGCTGTTTTCCAGAGTAGTTACACCAGCTTGCATTCCCACCAATAGTATAGGAGGGTTCCCCTTTCTCCGCATCCTCGCCAGCATTTGTCATTTCTCAACTTGTTAAATTTTAGCCATTCTGAGAGACGTGAGGTGGTATCTCATTGTGGTTTTGATTTGTATTTCCCTGATGCTAAGTGATATTGAACACTTTTTCATGTGTCTGTTGGCCATCTGGATGTCTTCTTTGCAGAAATGCCTGTTTATGTCCTCTGCCTATTTCTTGATTGGATTATTTGTTCTTTGGGTGTTGAGTTTGATAAGTTCTTTATAGATTTTGGTACTGGCCCTTTATGGATATGTCAGTTGCAAATATCTTCTCCCATTCTGTTGGTTGTCTTTTGGTTTTGCTGACTTTTCCCTTTGCTGTGCAAAAGCTTTTGATCTTGATGAAGTCCCGATAGTTCATTTTTTTTTAAAGATTTTGTTCATTTATTGGACAGACAGAGATCACAAGTAGGCAGAGCAGCAGGCAGAGAGAGAAGGAAGCAGGCTTCCCATTGAGCAGAGAGCCGGATGCGGGGCTCGATTGAGGACCTTGGGATCCTGATCTGAGCCGAAGGCAGAGGCTTTAATCCACTGAGCCACCCAGGCGCCCCTCAATAGTTCATTTTTGCCCTTGCTGCCCTTGCCTTTAGCGATATTTCTAGGAAGAAGTTGATGCTTGTGTTCTCCTCAAGGATTTTGACAGATTCCTGTCTCACATCGAGGTCTTTCATCCATTTTGAGTCTATTTTTGTGCGTGGTATAAGGAAATGGTCCAGTTTCACTGTTCTGCATGTGGCTGTCCAATTTTCCCACACCATTTGTTGACGAGACTGTCTTTTTTCCACTGGACATTCTTTCCTGCTTTGTCGAAGATTAGTTGACCATAGAGTTGAGGGTCCTTTTCTGGGCTCTCTATTCTGTTCCACTGATCTATGTGTCTGTTTTTGTGCCAGTATCATATTGTCTTGATGATTACAGTTTTGTAATAGAGTTTGAAGTCCGGAATTGTGATGCTGCCAAATTTGGTTTTCTTTTTCAATATTCCTCCTGGCTATTTGGGGTCTTTTCTGGTTTCATATAAATTTTAGAATTGTTTGTTCCATTTCTTTGAAAAAAATTGATGGTATTTTTATAGGAATTGCATTCACTGTGTAGATTGCTTTAGGTATCATAGACATTTTCACAGTATTTGTTCTTCCAATCCATTTCTTTGTGTCTTCCTCAATTTCTTTCATGAGTACTTTATAGTTTTCTGAGTGCGATTCTTTGACTCTTGAATTAGATTTATTCCTAAGTATCTTATGGTTTTGGGTGCAATTGTAAGTGGGAGGGACTCCATAATTTCTCTTTCTTCTATCTTGCTGTTGGTGCATAGAAATACAACTCATTTCTGTGCATTGATTTTATATGAGACAGGCCCTTTTAATTTTTTTTTTTTCAGAGAGGGAGAGAGTGCACACGCATGCATGTTAATGGGGATGGGGGCAGAGGAGGAGGGAGAAAGAGAATCTTTTTTTTTTTTAAGATTTTATTTATTTATTCAACAGAGAAAGAGAGAGATCACAAGTAGGCAGAGAAGCAGGCAGAGGGAAGGGGAACAGGCTCCCTGCTGTGCAGAGAGCCTGATGTGGGGCTTGATCCCAGGACCCTGAGATCACGACCTGAGCTGAAGGCAGAGGCTTAACCCACTGAGCCACCCAGGTGCCTCGAGAGGGAGAATCTTAAGCAGGCTCCATGCCCAGTGTGGACCCCTGAAATCATGACCTGAGCTAAAACCAAGAGTCCGACATTCAAACATTTGAGACACCAAGGCACCTTAAGATATAGGCCCTTTTTAAAAGACAGCTTGATAAGGCATCATCATAAACACTACCTCTGTACTCAGACTGGTTGAAACTCAAAGCACACATGCCACAGTGTTGTCCAGGAGCATTCTCTAGGGAAAAACAAGGGCTTTTAAAATACTTGAAGCAGAGGGGGGGGAAAAAAGATAAGTAGTTTTTTATAGTTCATGGCTGATTTTTCCCCTAAGATTTTTGTAAGGTTGGAAAATTATGGATAGGCAGATGAATGCTGTCTTTTTGCAGGGATGAGAACTTTTGTGGTATCATAGTTCACATTTGACTGGTGTTACCCAAAATGAGTGAGGGAAAGGTGTTATCAAGAAAATACTAAGGGGTGGGGCACCTGGGTGGCTCAGTCTGTGAAGTGTCTGCCTTGGGCTCAGGTCATGATCCCGGGGTCCTAGGATTAAGTCCAGGATCAGGCTCCCTGCTCATCGGGGAGTCTACTTCTCCCTCTCCCTCTGCCTCTCCCCCTTGCTCCTGTTCTTGCTTTCTCACTCTCTCAAATGAATAAATAATAATAATTGAAAAGAACTTTAAAAAAAGAAATGAAAAACTATGGACAAATATCTGTTGTGGGATCAAAGAGGTAGGCAGGAGTTGGTTTGTGCAGTCCCCTTTAGGGTGTGATAAGTTCAGATTTGGTGACAACTGCCATGGGAAACTGCTTGTGGATTTTAGGCAGGGGAGTGATGTCATTTGATCTATGCTTCGTAGACCACTGGACTGCTCTATGGAGAATGAGATACACAAAGGCAGGAGGAGAAAAAAAGCAAGGCTAGGTAGGTGACATGGAGAGCCATTAGGGGAAGAGGTGATGCTGATTTAGCCCATGGTGCCGGCAACTCAGAGAATAATGAGGAGTCTCATAATACATTTTGAAGACAGAATACACAGAACTTGCCAACAGATCACATAGTGGGGAAACAATAAACCAGAGGTGGCTCCTTGTCTGGTCTCAGCATCCTGGAGAAGGGTGGCGTCACACACTGGGAGGATTATAGGGGTTATTTGTTTTGGTTTTGCTAAATTGCTGTGTGGCCCTACTCCAGTGTCCATTAGATACCCACGTGTAAATGTCAGTCAAAGCGTAGGTAGTGATAATGTATATTAGGTATTCTCAGTAGGCATGATGCTATTAAAAAAGGTTTAGATAAAAGTATTCCTACCTGTAATCTCTACATGGGTTCTTCAGACCATTTTAATGAAAACACGGACAGTCAACATGGTAGACATGGATAATCCTATTAGAACACTTCTTTAAGACATGTCTGCTTAAGGATTTTCCTAAACCTAGGAGAAAAATAATTGGAATAATTAGAATCACCCGCCTGCTGTTTATTGTTTGTGGAAGTGCTGTTAATTATTTTATACTTCAGTTAACTGTTTATTGTTTGCATGTAATTCATTCCAAAATACCATACTCAGTTCTTCAGAGTCATAGTTCTCTAGCTATTACTGAAGAAGTATGTCTTTAACTGCCATACATCAAATGAACTTATTAACATCTTGTTTGTTTCTAAGAAAAATAATATGTAAAACAAATTTTATATATGGCATCTGTATACATATAAATATAGCTATATTTATATACAGATAGGTACCCGTTACATCATAGGTATTTCTGACCCCTTTACGCCAACAGTCTCTGAGTCCTGTTGAATGTTCTCAGCCAATCAATCGGTGCTCTCCAAGGTTTTCTGAGTTAAGGATATTTTGCAGTGGGTTTTGTTTATTTTGCTGGAGCCTCTTCTGCTAATTATTTGTGTTCTGGCAAACAGTTGTGATCCATAAAACGTGATAAAAGTGATAGTGCTGGACCTACCGCAAGCAGATTTGCATTGTAGTTGTTAAAAGGCAGGTTTCCTGGTAGCTTGAAATGCCTTCAAAAAATGGCCACTGAGGCAGTGGGAAAGATCACCTGGCACTAAGGGAGTGGTAGAAGGGCTCTGAGGTTACAAAGTGCCTCATTCATACCACTGAAGCCTGGAAGACTTTCCCTACCGTTATATGAACCACAGCTGGGAGAATCTGTGGTTGGACAAAAGGCATCCCTTTAGGGATTACACTATCATGACACATCGGGCTGGGTCAGTTGGTGATACCATTTCCAGGAACACATGCCTCGTGCAAAACAGAGTGTGTGTTTGTATGCATAGCTTCTGAACTGGGTGAATACCAAATGAAGCCCAAAGAAACAGAGCTGGAAAGCATCCCTCTTCTAGAATGGGACCGAAAAAAGTCTTGTGAGATGCATAGCCTATCTCATGTTAAACAAATTCATGCAGGATAATGTGTTTCAACATTTTTTTCCATCATGATACACAAGGTGAATGATATTTAATTCTGTAGAACTAACTCCCAATGTCCCAGCTGAAACTCTCCAAACTTTTCACTCAAGAAAAGTTACGTATATAAGAACACAAGCATGTGATAATAAAAATATCCAGATACTCTTATCATCGTTCTAATTTGTATTAAAACACGAATGTCATTCACAAACGTTGATTCTTTTTTATTGCTAATTGCATTGAACACATCTCAGAGCTTATGGTGGTATTGATAGATGTTTCTGAGATTCTAAGTACAACAAATTGAAACATTTGAACAATCCATGTGTGACATCCCCACCCCCCATCAAGCCAACTCTGTGACAGAACATTCCAGTATCCACTCTGAGGATGCAGCTCTATTATATTATGACATTTGGCAGCTTTTACCTCAAGTCTTTTGGGTTGTATCCCATACGTAGAAAGGCTTTCCATTTTCCAAGATTATATTTTTAGAAATAACTTGTGTTTTCTTCTGGTACTTTTATGATTTAATTTTTTCCCCTGTCTTTGGAACCTCTGCTCTTATTGGGTTATGGAGAAATCCTATCATAACTACTTGCTTTCCTTAAAATAGCCAACTCAAAGGCTTTTATGACATATTAAATCTGGAAGCCAAGATTCAAAGACTTTAGGGGTAACTATTGCGTTTTAGAGTGAAAATATGCCATAAAGATCATCTAGCATAATGTCTTCTTTTCAAAATGGGGAAATGGACATAAGAATGCCAAAATATGGGGCACCTGGGGGGCTCAGTCAGTTAAGCATGACCTTCTGCTCAGGTCAAGATCTCAGGGTCCTGGGATTGAGCCCCACATCGGGCTCCCTGCTCAGCAAGGAGCCTGCCTCCCCCTCTGCTGCTCCCCATTTATGCTCTTTGTCAAGTACATAAATTAAATAAAATTAAATTTTAAAAATGCCAGAATATGAAATGTCTTACTGAAGGCCACCCAGTGTCAGGTGCCAGGAAGCACACCTTTCCATGTTCATGAGGTTACTCCCTTAATTGCATTCATTCCTCTGCTTTGCCATCACTTAATGAGCAAATCTTGATCTGGGCAGCACATGATTCAAGTGGGCTGTATTTACTGATCATCTTGTTTCATTTAAGCGGATAAAATGTACTCAGGGTTTTAGAGCCCTTTGGGGGAAATGGGAACCCAGTACGACCCAACTGTTAGATTATGACTGTTTTTACTTCTTGCCCAGATTCAGAATATTGTCATTGGTTATTACAAAGTCTAAGGGTTAGTTTTAAAAATATCCCCGAATGTGAAACCAATCTGTTTTCTCCCTAAGCTTTATTTAACACTTGTAGGAAGGTTGTGAAGGGCAGAGAGAGGAGAACTCTATCCATTGCCTTCAGCAACATCACAGCATCCTAAAAGAATGGTAGATCTCCAGCATTATTCCATAGTCTCACTGGATTAGAGAATCAGCAAAAGAATGCTTTTGGAAGGAATTGAGGTGTAATAAAATGTAAAATGGAGAATTCAGTCTTCTATGACACAGACATTGTCCAGTTTCATTTTGTTCTCATGCACGTAGATGGGTATAACTATGGACTGAAAGGTCCAGCTTAGAGAAGCCCATGAGAAGACCAGATCTGTTCTTTGGAGAAAACACTTCCTTCATGGAGGTTAAAGATTTATGCAGCCATCGCTCTGAAGTATTTCCCTTGGGACTCAGTATTTAAATTCCCAAAGCACCCTGCAGTTAATTCTGAACAGTGCCTTTTGTTTTAAAGAAACCATATTGCGCCCCTGCACACCGCCCCCCCCCACACCTTTCTTGCTCCATAGTAGCATCTCAGGCTGTTTAAAAAAAATGACAATGGGTATAAATAGTAATCTAATTATAGTTAGAAGAGATTTACAGCTCTAATTACAACTGCTGTTAAATTTCAAAGGGACTGACATAAGCAATCAACACATCCCATAGAAGAATCCATCTTGCTATTATAAAAGCTACCTGCCAATTGTTTGTCAGTTGAATGGCATGCAACACTGCACACATTATCTCCAGAATTAGTGATACCGACAGTTTTGCCATGTTTAATGTATGTCGGCAGTATAAAGCACAGGCATGGAGCCTAGAAATTACTCAATTAGGGATTGCCGAATTGCCAATATATGCATATTTCATCAAGTATGTGAA
Organism: Mellivora capensis; assembly: GCA_004024625.1. Lineage (NCBI taxonomy): Eukaryota > Metazoa > Chordata > Mammalia > Carnivora > Mustelidae > Mellivora > Mellivora capensis. Next base: position 2,539 of record PISX010004928.1, on the reverse strand, counting down.
CATCTCTTCTTCTCAATGGCATCTTAAAAATTATTTAACTCAATTGATTACACATTCAGAACCTCTCAGTGGTAAAAGTGACCAGTCTGAGAGACATACACATACACACACGACCCCTTTGTTAGTCATCTAGACAAAAATACTATGTCTATTACATGACAAGCACAAGGTATTTGCTCTGTGTCAGGGTAGAAATTTTAAATTGGTCTCATGTGAGACTCAGAGTAATCCCTTAGTCTATTTACTACTGTGTCTATTCTTTTGGATAACTTCTGTCATGGAATGAATATCATACTTTTGGAGAGCTGGGGCCGACATGTGTGCTTTTTTGAAAAAAAATTGCTAATAACTCCTACAGGCTGAGGAAAAATGGTGAAACTGTATCTCAGACCCTACCTTCATCAAGTGGCCATAGCTGGGCCGCACTGACCTCCCCATCTGAGGCCTCAGCCTTCCCGAACCATCTGGACAAGGCACATTTAATTCTTTCCAGACCAGTTATCTAATGGGACTTCACATTAATCATGCTCCACAATCTGGAATCTGGGAGTCCCAATGTAAGCCATCTGGCATCTAGTAAGTTTCTCTCAACCAGTGTTCCCCACTTCCCAGGCCTGAGTGCTTGTTTGGGCTCCTTCTGCCCTGGTGGTCCTTGCCAGGGATGGGAACTCTGCTAATAAATGCAGCCCGTGGGTGTGGCCTCACTGCCTTGTGTTCAGACCCAACTATGATAACTTCTTTCTAACATGTTAACGTATGCGCCACTCTTCCACAGGTGTGTTACCAATACATTCTTCCAACTCCTTAGAATCTGCTCTTTTCTGGTCTGGAAGTCTTGTTCTGATGGTTAATGAAATCCCATTTTGTATCAGGATTGACATTCAGATAGTATGAATCAGCGAGGGCCTATCAGTTGCTAAAATAATAAGATTCTTAATACTCCTTGGTCAAGAGCTGTTGGTCCCAAGACCCTCCCTCACCCCCCAGGTGTTCCTCCCTTCCCTCAAGCTGGCACGGTCTGTCTCTCAAGACTCCCAAACATGCATATCATTCAGCAACAGAAGGGTAGTGCCCGGGCACACGAGGAGACAGTGTGATCCTCCCGATGTAACTGGCTTCCATTCTGCTTGGATGGTGGTCTTACCTGTTGTGCTATTAATGTTTCGGATGTCACTCCTTTTACCTTGAGATTTTGTCTTTGGTTTAGACAAGTGAACAGCCCTCTATCTCAGGCTACAGGGCTGGTTTTCTGTGAGATATTCATTCCTTTATACTCCTTGTAAATGATGGATTGATACTTTCAGTTTTAAAGTGTGTGTGTGTGTGTGTGTGTGTGTGTGTGTGCCCGTGTGTGTTTTATCATGTGGCTATGGACAATGGACACCACCACTTTTTAGTCCATATACAAAGAATGAAGATGCACTTAACTAGCAAAATGAAGGACCTTTAAAGCAGGATTTTGGCAATGATAGTGCAGCTTACCCAGACTGTGGGTCAAGGCAGTTGGCCACGTCTCTGATTCAGTGACATTTGAAGGACATAATTACAGTAAGATAGCACGTTTGTGCCGACATGAATAGTTTTTTTCCTTGAGATAACTGATCCCAGAGGATGGCAGGAATTATTTTCGTATGTATTCTGCTGGCATTTGTTTTGTCAGAATGTAACAAATTATACATAAATCCCGTTTTATAAATGGTATGCTGTGCTTTAAATACAGCCCAATACGTCATTCTGTCACAGATTAGCACTAGCAAACTGTTGGGTTGATTGATTCATTATTCTCAGTGCCCAATTGAAAAAAAATTATTACTGAATTTATGATGAAATTTTTCCTTTAAAATGAATTATTTAAAGAGTCTATGCTAAAATAATAATAAGGGCGTTTTTATTTTTTGAATGTTAAAATTGTTACAGAACCACCGACGTATCTGCCTCATCCCCCTGAGAATTCTCGAGAGTGTATTAGGTAGCTACATAAATGATGCTTGATTATGATTAATAATTAATGTAGCATTTGTGTGAAGCACAAGTTACTTTTTTTTTTTTTTTAACAGACCTGGCATCTTTTGGGAAACTGCAACCCAACTTTATATCGCCTCAAATTTATATTTTTAAGATTTCATTCCTTTTTCTTTTATTTTTAAATGTCTAAATGCCCTCATCGAATTAAGAACACAGCTTTGGCAAATCCAGCCCTTGTATGTCCTGTGTGGAAGACTAAACTCAAAGATTACATCTCAATGGCACCATTGATTCAGAGAAAGAATTAAGCCTACATCATTACGGAATATTTGACCTTTGTCTTTTTGGCAGCAGATACCCTGGTTGTCTGGTTTTGAATAGTAAAGTCCTTGCTCAAGTTTTGTCTAGCCAATTCCTTTAGGAGTCCACACTTTTAGTCCTCTGGGTTGAAAATTTAGCACATTCACTGTGTGTACGGTTTCCTGGTCAAGATATTTATCTTCTATCCCTTCTGAAGTCAAGGCTCATTACCACAAACTCAAAAATCCGAGTTTTCCTGTTTGTAAAATTTTGA